>JBBMKE010235927.1:0-14465 GCA_037834125.1 Lippia alba | reverse complement strand
AATGGGCCACAATCCATTTGCCAATGAGTTTCGTGAACTGCCTATAGTTGGAGGCTCTGGTGTTTTCAGGCTGGCTCGTGGCTCGACTCTGTTGAATACGGTGACGTTTAATAGCACATCTGGGGATGCTGTTGTCGAGTATAATGTTGTGGTATTGCACTACTGAGGAACTTTTTTTGGAAGGAAATTAAAGGAGATATATATAATATGTATACATTGGTTATTTAGTTATTTGATTCATTAGTTATTTGATTTTATTTTTTATAAAGTGTTTTGTGTTTGGTTTTCCCTTAGATTATTTGTGTTGATTAATTTAAATTCTTTTTTGTGCTTGTTTTAGTAATCAATGACAGTTTATTGTAAGTTTGTGTCCATGACAATGCATACGAAACAGGGGTGCTTGTTTCCTTCTATGTGAATATGTGGCAACTTAATCTCCCACGATTCTCCAAAGTTAAATCTTCGTAGCTATTTTCAAACTTTTCCGAAGCCCCAAGTGCTCAGTCGTATTTGTTAAGTCCCACATCGAATAATTAAATATGTGAAGCTCAATATATAATGGTTTGACAACCCTCCCCTCAATAGCTAGCTTTTGGGAGTGAGTAAGGCCAAGCACATTATTCATCATGATATCAGAGCAGGTTCGATTCTAGGTCTGTCTCTCCACCCCGCCGGATGTTCCGATTCCCGGCTTGTAGACGTTCCGATTCCTGCAATGCTCACGCTCCAGTTTGTCCCAAATTCCACTGCAATGCTCACGCTCAAGTTTGTCTCGCATTCCGCGGCCCTGGACGTGACGAGAGGGGTGTGTTAAGTCCCACATCGAATAATCAAATATGTGAAGCTCAATATATAATGGTTTAGCAACCCTCCCCTCAATAGCTAACTTTTGGGGGTGAGTAAGGCCAAACACATTATTCATCAGTATTTGTGGAGATATTACCAAACTTCAGCTGATTTCGTATGAGAGAAACAACTTCCATCCCTATTGAGCTTAAGTGCTTAACTTGCCCTGGCAGCAGTGGTTTCACCTAATTTACTCTGAATCACTGCCTCTGCTTCTTGATGGATTAGCCATTATCATAATGTCATTAGCCATTAACTTCACCTTATCGACTGTGACATGTGCCGGCTCACATTTGCGCAGGTAAGTACAAAGGTTTCGCGCTTTTCAAATGTTCCAGAGACCGGACATGAAAACCGTACTCCATTAGCACCCCATGTTTTTCTCCGTACGCAATTTTAATGTGCAATTTTGCGGTGCACTTCGTTTCAATTCTGATTCAACAAATTTAAAACGTTATTACCTTATGAATCAATGAACATGTTTTTGGCAAATTAAGTCAAACTTGAAAAGAGTACAAGTAATTGTAATAAGTATCAATTTAATATTTAACTCATGCGGAACGGCTAAAACATTTCTAAAATTTTTAGTCCCGAACAATCAAGTATCACTCTTAAGTTTGAAACTTAAATACAAGATACATGACTGATACTATATTATATAATATATATTTGACCTAACTCTTTTAAAAAGTTAGATGATGATTTTTTTTTAACACACGCACACCCAAGCAGTGATTCGAACCCGGGCCCTCGCCCTTAGGAATGAATTCATTACCGCTTGGACCAACCCCTGTTGGCAAAAAAAAAAGTTAGATGATGATTGAATAGGTGTAACTTTGTAAATATAACATAGTTACATATGATCAGTACTCGGTCGAAACAAGGATAACAATGAAGTGGCTTCTTTGTTCACTTCAAAATCATGCCCTTATCTAATTGCAATTTGCAACAAGCAGATAAATTATAGTATACGAGAGCCCAGTTATAACTGTAACTTTACTTCCACCTTTGGAAATATATCATTAGTCACATCTTAATTATTTCCTATTTAGTAAATCTGACACAATCCTTCTATAAATAACGCTCTCTACTTCACTAATTAACACAACAAATCACAAATTAACATGGCGAAGCCATACATTTTCTTAATGCTTTTCTCGGTAGCAATAATGGCCCATAGCCATGATCCCTTCCTCCAAAACATCTCCGATGGTAAGGGAAAGGTAACACAACTTCAACTATGTGCTCAAGATATATTCACTAGCCCTATTCCAACAGTTGAAGTCGTGGGTAGACCCAATTCTACTATCGTACGCTTACGTCTTTGGGTTGTTGCCGTGTTTGACGACCCACTAAGAACCGAGCCCACGTCAGAATCTGAAATAGTGGGCCGAGCTCAAGGCCTTATCGTATACTCATCATTGGAGGAAATAAGCATTCGATCACATGACCTACGATCATAGCTGGTCCCAACCCCTATCTTCGTGAATATTAATTCAAGCACTGATTTATATTCAGTTATCTTAAGTCGAGAAATAAAATAGAAAATGAAACACAATGTCACGTTCCACTTCGATCTCTGACTGAGGAAAGGAAATAAATTTTTTTTGGAAATATTTTTTTTTGATGAATTGAGTGCAATGTTTTCAGGATCGGACCGTTAAGCGAACTGGAAAATTAACTGGGTCAAGAGTCACTGGTTCAACCGTCGGGCCAACCATGGTCGAACCGGTGATGTCATAATTATGTAATAAATAATATTAAGTATTAAAAATAATTATAAAAATATTTAAAATTCACCTTTGCATTTTTTTAACAAAACCAAACAATATTTTCACAAAATCAGAATTCCAGAACATTGCGAAATGCGGATTCAACTTCCTTCAAAACTTTTGCGCAAAATCAAAAAATGTTTTCAATATACAAACACCTTCAAATTGAGAGAAAGAGAGAGAGAGAGAGAGAGGCGAGAGGGAGGGAACGAGAGTTAGTACTTAGTACCATTGGAGGCTGGAGAAACGAGATGAAACGACGGAGATGCGGCGGAAATCTGAAGAAGAAGGCAAATCCCAGTTAACACAGTCTGAATCAAGTTTGGGGAATTAGGGATTTAGGCCAAGAATTGAATAATTTATATGTTCTCTGAACCGAACGGTTCTTCTGGACCGTAAGTGGTTTAACGAGTTGGGTGAACCGCGGTTTTAAACGGTTTTAACAAAATAAAGCGGTTTTGCGCACTACCTGTTTTGGGCTGTAAACCGGTTTGTTCGGCCGACCGGTTGATTGTCCGAACGGTCGGACAGTCCGGTCCTATCGCGAAAGCACTGATTGGGTGTGGACCTCAATTCTAAAATAAAATGAACAATAACATATCACAGTATTATATAAATGGTCAACTTTCCATTTGGTGTATTGAAATTCAAAATTCAACATATATCATAGTACATAGTTGGGTCCATGAGAGTGACTACAAAACAAAGTGATGTTGTCAAGGAGATACTTGCGGTGCACTCTTGTTCGTTTCAATTCTTATTCGATAAATTCAAAACGTTATCTTATGAATTAATGTACATGTTATGGGCAAATTAAAGTCAAACTAAAAAAGAGTACGAGTCATTGTAAATTCAATCTTCAAAACACAGATATGTTTAAAGCTGCCTCAATGTAGTTAGTATTACAAGATCTTAGCTCATTAATTTAATATTTAACTATCACCTTGGCCGGCCGACATATTTGCGCAAGTTAGACTAGCACAATGCTCAAACCAGTATAATTGAGAATCAATTTGAAGAATGAGATTTTAATGCAAAATATGACGATTACAATACTGTATTAAGTAATATATGTTTGAAAACTCACCCATAAGATCAACTAATCAGGTAATGATTATCCAGATATAATTAGGTACTAGATAGTTTGAACCGATCGACCTAGTACCTTTTCAAACTTTTTTTTATTTAATTTATGAAATATGGATGACTTTGTAAATATAATATAGTTAGATATACTCACACGCTACAAAAAGAATAATAATAAGGTGGCTTGTTCGTTCACTACATGCTGAATTATCGGATACGAGTGCCCAAGTATAATTGTAACTTCACTTCCACCTTTGGAAATATATCATATGTCACATCTTAATTATTTCCCAATTATTAAATTTGACACAAACCTTCTATAAATTAGCCTCTCTACTTCACCATCATAACATTCACTAATTAACAAAAGAAATCACAAACATGGCGAAGTTGTACATTTTCTTAATACTTTTCTCAGTAGCAATAATAGCCCATAGCCATGATCCCTTCCTCCAAATCTCCGATGGAAGGGGAAAGGTAACACAACTTCAAGTATACGTTCAAGATATATTCAGTAGTCCTACTCCAACAGTTCAAGTCGTGGCTAGAGCCAATTCTAGTTTCACATCGCCTACGTTTTTCGGGCTTGTTTCCGTGCTTGATGACCCGGTAAGAACCGGCCCCACCCCACAGTCCGATATAGTGGGTCAAGCCCAAGGCCTTTTTTCATTCTCTTCGTTGGAAGAAATAAGCATTCACATGACTTTTGATATTGTGTTCACGGGCGGTCAGTATAATGGGAGTGTCCTGAACTTAGTTGGTCGCAACCCGTATCCCCGTGATTTTCGACAGTTGTCGATAGTTGCTGGGTCTGGTACTTTTCTGCTGGCCCGTGGCTTTGTTAGGATTAGGACAGTATCGTCGAGTCCATCGGGTGATGCCTTTTTTCAGTATAATATGACCATATTTCATTATTAACGTCGTAGTTTTATGTCTCAAAATTGTTGTGGTTGTATTAGGTCGCCAGCTCCATGGCCTCTTGAATGTAAACACTAACCTCTAATGTTTATTAATAAATTGGAGCATACTAATACATTGCATGTTATATTCTGGTGGCCATAATCAACTGCCTACGAGGTCAACCTTGAATAGTACATGAATCCCAAAGCAACCATTTGAAGAGGTGATTTTATGATAATTAATTAAATATTGTCTTTGTGAATCTCTAGTCTTGTTTACATGCATAGTTTTAATGCTTTGTACAATTGTACCTCTTTCTTGGCCAGTGGTACAAGCCCAGACGACCAACGCCATGAAAATTAGGGCTGTCAATTCGGGTGGGTCGGGTTGGGGTAGGGGTATTAGACAAAAAAGCTCAACCCGAACCTGACCCGAACCCGAACCCGATTTGAACCCGTCCCCCTCAACCCGAACCTGTACCTGTCAGGTTAGGGTCGGGTTCGGGTTGACCTGATTTGTTTTAATTTTATTTTTTTCTTCTTTTTTTTCAGAGGTTTTCAACATCAGATTTCAAACATAGATTAAAATAGAGGATTTCAAACATCAGGACTTCAAAGCTACTTGATTAAATCACAAGCTAGATTAGTAGATGCAAGGTTAATGGAGTCTGGAAACTTCTATCAGTTAGGAGGAGCTCAATCCACGCATGGAAGAACATCCATACATGAATGGTATCCAAGCTTGCATCTGTAAGTATATATATACATATATATATGAATTCCTATATTATATTTCTATCTTTGTTAAGGATATGGAAATTGCTTTAAAATTAATTAATTTTCTATTAAAATCAACTTTTGATGAAGAAGCAGTCTTGCCGACTTCAAATGAAACAAAATCTGGTCATTGGCAATGCAACATCTTCATTCTTCAACCCCCGCACACAAACAATCTATTCAGCTTCATGATTTTAATCTGAAATATATACAGCTTCATCTCACACTACTGATTACAGTCATCAGTCATAGCTCATAATAAAGATTCCTAATTTTGCTTATCCCGTTTCTTTAAAACTGAAATTGGGACACAGAGAATAGAGATTGAGAGATAAAGAGAAGAGAAGAGAAGAGAAGGGAAGAGAAGAGAAGAGAAAGGGTACCTACCTGATGCCGATGGTCGACGGTCAGCGGTGGTGGCCGGCGATGGTGGGATTCGTGGAGAAAAGCAGACGCCGCTGCTCTTGGCTGAAAAGGGAAGAAAATCTCTGACAGAAAGAGAAAGGGGGAAGAAAACATATGAAGAATTAGGGTTTGGATTTAAAATATATTAACAAATTTATCGGGTGGGTTGTGTTTTTCGTGTCGGGTCCGGGTTATAGGGTCACCTGAATTATTTTTCAGGTCAACCCTAACCCTACCTTTTTTTCTCTCTCCTCCCCGGGTTGCAATCGGATCCGACCCGATTTGACCCGAACCCTATAACTCTCAACCCTAACCCGTAAATTAGGCGGGTGGGTCGGGTCGGATTCTCGGGTCGGGTTCGGTTTTGACACCCCTAATGAAAATTTGGTTTAGAATGCTTGCTCATATAGTCATATGAAGGAAAAAGTTATTATATCCGGCATAACTCACCTCATCAACTAGTTTTTGTTTGGCCTAATTCACGATCATTAGCCTGTTTTAATACTATGTGAAAATTTATGTTTTGATACCATGTGAAAGCTAGCTCATAAGGTGAGGGTTGTCTTGCATTTATTAATTTGCATATATTTTGATCTTTTTTCAATTTGGGATGTTAACGGCTACCTTCATGACATCGTATCTCAACCTAATCCAATCAATATTTTTTCAGTTGTATATCTCATTTATTTTGAATTCGAACAGGATCAAATATAAAAAATTTCATAAAGCTAGCATAACGTTGAGCGTTAAGTTACACTATTGGATGGGTGAACCTAACCAATATACCCATGGTTCTCCAATATTACAACTATAGTAACCTTAACTTTCACCTGTTGCAGTCAATCTATGCGATAGACAACCAATCGACAATCTAGGTCATGTGATTCAACTCATCGAAAAAGTTATTATTATTTTTTAATATAAAATTGGAATTTTGATTCATCAAAAAAGAAAGAAATTAGTTAATTTTTTCCAAGTATTATTAAGTAATAAAATAGTTAAATATTTGATCGTCAGGGAAGGAAGATCTAACTAGTAACTTTTCCAAAAAAATATAATTAGTAATTACTTATTTTTCGCGTATGTTTAACTTTGTTATATAATTAAATATGACCATAGGCTACAATATGAATAATGATGAGGTTGCTTCTTTCAGGGCTGTCAATAGAGTGAATTAGGACCCTATCGGACATATTTTAATATTTAAAATGAAATCCATATTTTATTTATAGAGAGATTACTAATAAAAATACGGTATATTTTGATGGTGTCGGAATCGGTAAAGTGTGAATTAACACCAAACACTCTCTACTTGTGTGTGAAAGGGAAGACCATCATAGGCGTTGTACCTCAGGAACTGGGTTCCCGTTGAGCATGGATTCTACCAGCTAGAGTAACACCTCAAGGAAGAAGAAGAAGCTGTAAGAAGCTTGAATGTGCAGCAATGGGGTTTTCCAGTTCAGTGTGTGTTTCTTTCGTGTGAAGAAATGCAATATAGCAGGTGATGATTGCTTGAGGAAATTGTAGTGACATTCCTCTATTTATAGTTTGAGGGTGAAGGTAATTGAGTAATAGTACCCGTGTGGTCCTGGAATAGTGTTGTCCTAGAAACGTGTCGGAACGTGAGGGCTGGAAAGTGACGTGCATACGTCACCATCATTTTTTTTACGGCTATGCCAGGATGGTGTGTCAGCGGCAGTTAAGGGGTGGCTCTCCCGAGCGATGAGAGGGTCGTGCCAGTGTCTGAGCGTATAGACGCTCGGAGATGGTCCTTTGAGAAAAGTTGCCAGTATCTTAAACCCACGAGCGACGAGGGCCCGAGGGTTGACTCATGCGAGGGTGAGGTTCTATGGAGAGTGGTTCTTCTGAGAGCTCTGTGAGGGTTGAGGCTGGGCAAGAGACACGAGTCCTGAACACCCGAGCCTTTCAACAAGCTCGTCGCTAGGTCATGATGGGAGTCTTCAACGAGCATGCCACGGGGACGGTAGGGATAAGGGAGTATTTTGGGTCCATCATTTGTCCCTCAAATTTTGCAGTGTGATCTCGAGCATACTGTAGAATTTCAAGAGTCTCCGAGCGATTTCCTGAAGGCAGAGAGTCAAAGTTTTGACAACTGTGAGTCGTAGTGAGCGTCTCTGCAACGGACGTCTCCTGTAGAGCATTAAATGCCATCTTCTCCGATGTTACTTTTGCACAGGCGTATTTAATGTAAAGTGGAAATGTGGGCGCGTGAACTTCGGGTGACGTGCGGCGGTTACTAAAAGTGGAGCGGTTACCAACGCGATAATGATTGCGTTTTGAATCTTAGCATTTCCCATGCCATATAAATAGGATTCTTGGAATCCTTTGCCGCTTTTTATGCTTTCAAACATTCCCAGAGCACAAGAATTCCTTTGCAAGCCCTTTTAATTTCCAGCGACACTTTCAAGTTTCCAAACCCAGGTATTTATCTTCCTAATAACCTCCCTTACTAACAGAAGATTAGATTGGGGGGAGATTATTGTTTGATCTTTGTGCGAGATTTTTGATTTCTGAAACCTTAGAATTAGATCCATTCTTCCTCTTTGAACCTCTGAAACCCAACTCCCACCTCCATGGCAGACGAGAACTCACCAAGTAATTTCGGCCTGAGTGACATAGCGGCAGAGATAGAAGAAATGTCTTCGCGTGTTTCTCCTCTTTAGAGGAATAGGAGGATCCCGGAGGCGATTCCTGCAAGAAGGATTGAATATGATGATGAGGGTATACCGATGGCGTTGCCGGTAGCTAGCACCAGTGGGGCTGGTGGTGACGAAGAGTTGAATGCTGCGGTCCGAGGAATGAGTGAGGAAAACCCGGAGAATATTGACGTGCTATTCCAACAACTGGACAATTCTATGTTGATGATGAGGCAGGGGGAGAAGACTCTCCCTGTGACAAACACTACGGTTAGGCCCCAAGATCATAGGATAACCATCACTCTAAATCTCGAGGCAGTAGGGACCTCTGGGCATGTAGCAGAAGAGGAGCCCGCGAGGAAGAAGGGGAAGTAACCCGCTACTAAGGTGCGAGGGTCGACCCTCACAAGACTGAGAAGCTCCCGAGCAAAATTAAATCCACGATGACCCAGAAAGAGGTGAATAAGTTGATGGATGATACGTACTGGGCTCCTGAATTGTGGGTTTATACGGCTGGCGAGAACGATCGAGCCAATGACCCTCCTGGGGGGTTCATGACGGTGTATAGGGATGCAGTTGTCTTGGGAGGATTAAGATTTCCTATCCCTCGGGAGATGAGGGACATATTGAACTTTTTGGACTTGTGTCCATCGCAGATTCTGCCTAATGGGATAGCCCTTATCAATTCCTTCGTGGCCCTCATAAAGGCAACCGGGCAAGAACCCTTGGCGACCAACTTTATTAAATTTTTCCAAGTGGCCAAGTCATCACGCTCGTCGCTAGAGGTCTGCTTCTACTTTATCTCCTCGAAGAGATTCATGAAAATCATCCATTTCTCGAAGGACTCCCTTGGTGAAACCTGGAAGAGTAAATTCTTCTTCGTGGGCGATTCTGCTGAAATGTTCGGGGTGCCCATAAGATGGGTAGCGCATGGAGATGGGGCCCTGGTGAGGGATAGATCCCCCGCACCTGCGTTAGAGGGTTGGGCCAAGAGTTTGGCTTTTGCCACGAAGAACTTAAACAACTTCGTAGAGAAAGAGGACTTGCTGCAGAAAGAGGAAGCTCTATTCCGCTTTGGGCTCTCGGCCCACCCGAGGATGGTGGAGAATCCCCCTACGGAGACCATGAAAAAAAATGGTTAGATTTCTAGGACTAACCCCCTGCTAACCCACTAACCTCGAATGTTGTCGTGTTATATAATATTTCCCTTGTTTTACTTGTTTTCTGCTTCTCTACTTTGAGCATAGTATTAACGCTCGATTTTGGGTGTTTTGGTGCAGCAATTGAAGTATTGATGGCAGGCAGAGCTGCTGCAAGCATTGCTGCTCTCTTGAAAGCTCGCACCAAGAGTGCAGTTTCTTCCGGAAACTCCCCTATTCCCTCTCCACCTGCGGACGCTCAAACGACCGAGGCTCAAGAAAGGCGGAAGGTTCCATTGGGTGTGGAGATCACCGAGAGCCAGAGGATTGCAATTGAACCCTCGAAGAAGAAGAGGAACCTGGTAAAAATGGCTCAGGCAGGGGCAAAGGACGCGAGCGGAGCGGCTAGGAGAGTGACCATCAAGGAGGCTGTTGAGGGATGCTCGGCTCCCACAAGGAAAAATCGGAGAATGCTGGACCTAAGGCAAGTGTCAGGCAAAGGAAAGAAAGTGATAGTAGGGATCGTCGAACATGACGACGGCTACACCTCTTTCCCGAGGAAGAACATTTTTGGCATTTTGAGCGTCAGGGTGACGCTCGGTACGAGAGGTCTGCGAAGGATGGACCTGTTTTACTGAAGAGGAGCTTAACTTACCAATTAATTAGCACTGGGGTGATGGATCAGGTCTAATTCACTGGGGACCACGTGGCTCTGAATGAACAGCCTATCGAGGAAGTCCTGGCTGACGTGAGCCATGCTGTAATTGCTAAAGGAAGTTCTCTCCTCAATACTTTACATTCCAATACCTGTCCGGTTACCTTTAAAATTTTCTAAGTACTAATTCTCTGTGCAGAAGGTGCTCCCAAGGCTAAAAAATATGGAGCGGTGAGTGAAGGCCTATGCGGAGAGTAAGAACAAATATAAGAAGCAGGTTAGGATCAACGATCCGGAGGCTCTCCGCCAGCAGTGCACGGATCTGAAAGCTAAGTGTGGATCCTTGCAAGTTGCCCTCGAGGATAGGAACACTCGCCTCGCCAACCTCGAGAAGAAGATGCAAACCATGAACTACAAGCACAAAAATGATCGGAAGAATGGGTCAAGAAGGAGGAAGAGTACCAGCGAACCATCACCGAGCAGGAGAAAAAATTGAGCGAAGTCGGCACCACACTGAAAGAGATTCAGTTGCAATACTCTATCATCGAGGTGAGAACTGCTAAGGATGCGGTCGCAAAGTTTATTCGCGCAAAAGCATTTGACTTCCTAGAAAACTTGCACTGCTTCGCCACGACCCAGATGTTCTACTGGAAAGGCATCGGTCTACTGATAAAGCTGGGTCTGGCGCCGTCCAACGCTCGTGAGCACCCCAAATTGGACATGAAACTTGATGAAAATCTGAAGAAGATCCCAGGGGTTGGTGGCGACGTTTCCAAGGAGAACATGATTGAAGCCCTGTACCAAGAGTTGGTCCACACCATGCAGACAAAATTCCTTACCGAAAATAGGGCTCAAGAAAGGCGCATAACGCTCGATGGTGGAACGGCCTTGAATCCGACTCCTTTGGCCATCGCTCTTCTGGAACTAGAAGGTCCCCCTGCCACTGACGCTCAAGATGCTAATGCTCCAAGTGCTCCTGCTTCTTGATTCTTTTCTTCAACCACTGTTTCTCAAACTTGTAGTTTACCTTCTGTCATTCCTCAAACAATTTTGTCTTCGAAATATGTAATACACTGAACACTCTATGTAGTTTCTGTCAATGCACTTATTTAATGTATGAATATTCCTTTTATTTCTAAACAAATGTTTCTCTCTCTACCATGGATGTAGCTGACTGTTAGTTTGTATGCTTGAGAATGTATGCTTTAGTAACATAACTATATAGGTCTTGTTTCTGTCGAATGATAGGATATCGCAGTTGGCTCGCGAGGGCTCGAGGGTGTGTCCGCATGGGGATCACCCAACAAAAATAGAAGAGAAAAATCCAAGTTTCGCATAAACGCATTAAGTATAGAGAACCTTAGAGAATAAAAATAGTTTAAAGACTTCTATCCTTAAATAACCTAAACTTAGAAAATATTGTAAGTTTTGCTAAGCGATGTAACAAAGAACAATCCTTTAAAGGATTTCCCCATAAAGATCCGTCAAAGGATGAGAGCTATCCATCGAAGGATTTCCAAATAAAGATCCGTCAAAGGATAAGAACTATCCGTCGAAGGATTTCCAAACAGTGACCCATTGAAGGATCACGAGCGTAAGCTAGGATTGGGTCCTTAGACTTATTCCGCGTACGTTTCTGTCTACTGAGTTCGCTCGTGTCCGAGGAACTAGAGTAGAATAGGGCTACTTCGACGTGGAGTTTCCTCCATACGGAGTTTAGCGTATATGACCCTTGGATGAGAGGTACTTTCAAGAATAAATAAGGAAAAAGATAATTAAAAATGCATTAAGTAATGGCATTCCACGTTTTCATTTCACAAAGAGGAGATACAACTTGTCCCAAGGGGAATTACACAATGCTCATATGTAAAACCTTCTGAGATTGCAAGCATTCCACGGTCGGGGTAGACGCTCGCCTTGCAAAGTTTCTAGTAGGTAGGTATTATTTGCTCGTACCTGTATGACTTTGAAGGGGTCTTCCCAGTTAGGATCCAACTTACCCACGTGCCTAGAGACTTTAACTTTCTTGAGAACTAGGTCCCCCAATTGGAAAGTTCTCTCTTTAACGCATTTGTTATATTACGAGGTGACCGTTGCCTTATACTTATGGATGCGAGCCCAAGCGGTGTCACGCTTTTTGTCGAGCAAGTCCAGTTCCATCGCTCGATTGCCGTCATTAGCAACGGGCTCAAAGTAGGCTACGCGTGCGGACTCTTGAGCGAGTTCCGCAGGTATCATTGCCTCGGATCCGTACGTTGGGGCGTAAGGAGTCTCACCTACTGCCGCTAGTAGGGTAGTCCGATACGCCCAGAGGGCTCCGGCCCATTCCCCCTTTTTACTCTTGAGCATCATTTTGAGATGCTGGCGTATGATCCTGTTTGTTACTTCAACTTGACTGTTCGCCTGCGGATAGCCAACGAAAGTGAAGCGCTGTTCAATACCAAGCTCTGAGCACCAATCTCGGGTGTCTGCAACAATGAATTGAGAGTCATTATCTGAGATGAGCACCCTCGGGATGCCATAGCAACAGATGATGTTTTTCCAAATGAAGTCCCTAACTGTCCGAAAAGTGATTTTGGCTACAGCTTCTCCCTCAGCCGACTTAGTTAAGTAGTCCACTGCTATGATGGCAAACTTTTGTTGTCCGACCGCCATAAGAAGGGGTCCGATGATATCAATGCCCCATTGATCGAAGGGCCAGGATACGTCGACAGGAATCATTTGTGCTGTTGGAAGTTGGAGGACATTCATGTGGAATTGACACTTGGGGCATTTCTTGGAGTAATTGATGGCATCTTGCAAGACCGAGGCCGAATAGAATCCACTACTCAGCACCTTTTTGGCTAAGATCCGACTGCCAAAGTGATTTACACAACTGCCCCAGTGTATATGCTCTAGAACCTCCTTAGGTTGCGAGGGTCTGAGGCACCTCATGGGCAGTCCCTGGAACGAGCATTTGAAGAGACACCCCTCGTCGTCTAAAGAGAATCTAGGAGCCTTGTTCCTTATTTTCCTTGCCTCAATTTTATCGTGCAGGAGGGTTCCATCTCAGAGGAATAGGATAACCGCGTCGAGCCAGCATAGCTCGGAGGGGTCAATCATATTAACTTGCTTTGGTGGCTTGTTTCCACTATCAGTGGTTCCTTGGTTCTGAGGAAGGTAACTACATGCTAGCAGGTCCCATCAATGGATGATGCAAACTTTGAGAGAGCGTCTGTGCGCTCGTTTTCCGCTCGCGGCACTTGAAGCAAGTGGAACTCCCTGAATTTAGCAATGATCTCTCTTGCCTTCACCAAGTAACGCACCATGGTGGTTTCTCGGGCTTCAAAAGTCCCATCAATTTGGCGTGCCATCAACTGGGAATCCACGTAAGCTGTTATCCTGTTGGCTCCGCTTTTCCGAGCGATTCTGAGCCCCTGAATGAGTGATTCGTACTCAGCTTCATTGTTGGTAGGATGGAAGGCAAGTTTAATTGCAAATTCCATTTCGGTTCCATGGGGATCCCTGAAGGTCACCCCGGCTCCCCCTTGTGAGGTCGAGGAACCATCAGTGTGCAACAACCACAAGCCCTCATTTTCGAGCGACGGGGTGTATAACCCGAAGCGCTCCACTAAAAGGTCTACGACGGCTTGGGCTTGGATAGTTGTGCGTGGCTCGAAGTTGATATCGAACTGACTTAGCTCAATAGACCATTTGATCAACCTTCCGGATACATCAGGTTTGGCGAGGACTTGCTTGAGGGGTTGATCAGTAAACATTGTGATAGAGTGTGCTTGAAAGTGGGTCCTTAACCTTCGAGAAGCTTTGATGAGAGTGAAAGCAAACTTCTCAATCTCCGTGTAGTGCTTCTCCGCTCCCTGTAGGGTTTTGCTCAAATAGTAAACAGGCAGGTGTTTTTGCTCGGGCATTGCGACAAGCACTGCGCTGGTGGCCTCCAAGGAAATGGAAAGGTAGATAAACAAATGTTCCCTTTCTACTGGTTTTGTCAAGAGCGGAGCACACGAGAGGTACTGTTTCATGTTCTGAAGGGCTTTTTCGCACTCTGGAGTTCACTCAAAATTTCGAGCGTTGCGCAGAATTTTGAAAAAGGGTAGGTTTCTATCAGCGAACCGGGCGATGAATCTATTGAGGGAGATTATCTTTCCTACCAATACTTAAACCTCCATGACGTTTCGAGGGGATGGGATGTCGAGGATTGCCTTGATTTTCTCAGGATTGGCCTCAATCCC
>JBBMKE010235714.1:0-14470 GCA_037834125.1 Lippia alba | reverse complement strand
TTCTTGCTTCTTTTATGACTTGTATGCATTGTTAACTTGTTATATGGTGTGTTATGAATATTGTATCTAGTTGGTAGAATGATTTACTTGCTCATTTCTGATTTATGATCACATATGCGCTTATATGTCCCTATTTGACCTAAGTGCATTTCCATTTCATTCTTTTGCATCATTCATGAACATATGCATTTTTCGAGCTTTTATTTGGTTCATATTGAGTCTAAGTACAACCCTTGTTGTTTTTCTTGTTCAGAGGTTCATCCCGAGGGTGGCGAGTCTATCCCGTAGGCACACAGTTATATCCTTTTTGTCTCCACTACGCACGTTGAAGGTGAGGTTTTATTCTTTTAGTTATCTTGACCTAAAACCCTATATGATTTGAAACCTACATACGAGTTATGTATATTATATGATAGATAAGTATGAGATATGTACTTTGGGGGTTTGTCTCGTTTGTTATGGGTATTAAAAAAATGCTTTTATACATACGTATGAACTGTTTTGCTTTATCTCTTTGAAATTGGTGTTAAGTGTGTGTGTGCGAGAAGTGAGCTTTGAAGAAAAAAGGCTTTGTTGGCTTTGTGATTTGCTTTGGGCCCTGGAGAATGGTATGGTATCTCGGGACGACCAAGGGGTCGCCGAGCTCTCCCATCAACATTTTCCACTTTGAGAGGTTTGCCTAACCCCAGGAGTTTGGGGAAGGGCTTCATCTTGAGCCGGTGGTAACCCCGTTGAAGGTTTCAGGGAAGTAATTGAACCCTGTCTCGTGTGTTTACCGATAGTTAGGGCTGTCAACTTTTCTACCACCCAGAGTTGGTCAGTTTGTGTGTTTGGTTTTCGTTTACTTTGGGTTTTGAGGAGTTGGAGTTTGGGACTCGTACTCGTCGAGTCGGGGGTGTGTTTTTGAATCTATGGAATGAAGATGGATTCATAATTACCTAAAATTTGGTAGTTTTGGCCTTCGACCCTTCTCTTATTTCAAACTATATATCTATTATCACGGGAAAATGTTTTGGCAATCAAAAACCATTCTCGGGCCATGGATTGTTTAAGTTTAATAAGTTCTTTGCTCTATACGTATTATGTGTGTGTGTCTTAGCCCCTCACTGGTCTTTAGGACTAACCCTTGTTCGTGTTTTCTTTTCTTTCCTTTCTTTGAGTTTTCAGGTACACTTGGAGTCGAGCTAGGCGGCAAGTCTGTCGTTGTGTCTCACTTGTAGTATAGCTTGAGTCTCATATGCATCGTAGTGGTTATTGCTTTATATTTGAAACTTTTGTCAGTTGAAGTATTGACACTTACATTATTTTGGCCTTGGATAGGCAAATGTATATGATGTAAATTATTCTATGCTTGTTGGAGACTTGATATGAATTTGAGATCTTGGGATTTTGTATGTTGGTTTAATTTTTTGCTTCCACACTTTTAGGTTTTGAATCGCACTCTGATTGAGGGTCTAGACTGCCTAGCTTAGGTGTGAGTTTTGTTTGTCTTCCATTCTCTATTATTCGATACGTGTGCGGAGTTTCCATTTTGTTACACATGTTGGACTCTAGTGAGGGATGTGGTGCCTCACGTTCGGGGTGCTGCATCCTTACGTGGTATCAAAGCTCTAGGTTGCAAAACCAGAGCTCTTGAGTCGTATTGTGTCGGTCTAGGTCGTTTGGCTTAGGATTATGCGACTCTTTGCATTCATTTATACATTTTTATAACCTATTTGTTTAATTGACGCTTTAATTGTTTACACTACAAGGAATGAACCACATGCATCGATATTTCTTGAATTGTGATTTTTAGGATGCCTCTGAGAAAAAGAGATCATGAACTAACTCCGGATCTCAATCATCCTCCACCACCATCGCCACCTCCACCAAATGCCGAGAATATTGTTCAAGCTCTTCTGAATCATTTGCAGCAGAACCAACGATTCCAAAACCCATAGGGGATGCTCAAGAGGGACAAGTTACACCGGCCTTTCGAGAGTTTCGTAATAACCCTCCTAAGTGGTATAGAGGAGACGGCATTCAAGTCGAGGAATGGCTATCTGAGATAAATGGTATTTTGGAGATTTGCCCGACACCATCACAAGAGAAGGCTATTTGTACAGCCCGTTTCATTCAGGGTCCCGCCGCTGCTTGGTTGAAAGCTACGAGGACTCATTTGGAGAGGATCGGGTAAGAGTTCAATTGGGAAAGTTTCACGAGGGAGTTTCGCCATAAATTTGTTCCCCCAAGTGCTCGCGAGATAAGACTCCAAGAATTCATGGAGTTAAGGTAAGAAAACCGGACGGTCGAAGAATATATATTATAATTTGAGAGACTCCTCCCATATGCCCCTCATATTATGAATGACGATGCCATGAAAGCCCGGACTTCTATTCATGGGCTAAGGACCGATCTTCAATTCACATTGCAAGCCTCTATTGTAGACACATGGGAGAAAACCACAAGGAAGACGATTAAAGTGGAGGCGCAGAGGATGAGATTGAAGTATACAATTTACTCTTCGGGCTAAGGTTCGGGCTCAAACTTAGATAAGAGGCCTGCATCACATAGTGGGCCTCCGGTCTTCAAGTCCCAAGGTTCTACTACTTCCAATAGGAAGCCCAAACCTCCTCTGCCACCGACACCTACTCTTTCGGCTCGTATTCGATGTGATTATTGTGGGGGCCCCAACTACACGGAAGCCACTTGCCGTAAGAAATTGCGAAGATGTTATAGATGCGGGGAGCCTGGACACATGATTAGTGCTTGTCCGAAGAAGAAGAACCCTCAGCCGTTGAATGCTCTGCCACCGAGGGCCCCAATTCAGGCTAGGGCTTATGCTTTGGAGGGAGAAGAAGATGATGTCGAGGTCGATGCTACCGCAGTCATTGAAGGTACTATTAGCATACATGGCATTCCATTACATGCATTTTTTGACCAGGGGCCGACGTATTCTTTTATTGCCTCCTGGCTTGTTGGTACTCTTCATTTACCTATTGCTTGAGTTACTGATTCTTTTGTGATAAGATCTCCTCTTGGAGGAAGTTTGGTAACGAACTGAGTGTTTCGTGAGTGCCCGGTGAATATTGAGGGCCAAGTGTACTCTATCAATTCGATCGAGATGCCGATGAAGAAATTTGGGGTGATCTGGGGATGGACTGGAGATTTCTACACAGATCCGTGATGGATTGCTTTGCTAAGAAGATCTCTTTTGGTTCTATGGTGTTTTTGGGCAAAAGGTTGAAGACTTTCGTGGTTGTTTCACTCGTTGAAGCTAATAGGTTATTTCGGGACGGCGCAACGGGCTATATCCTACCTATTGAATAAGCCAAAGGACCAGGCCAAGCTCGAGGAGACAGAGGTTGTGAAGGAGTTTCCCGATGTTTTCCCAGAGAGTTTAGGGTCTTTACTTCCGAACCGGGACATCAAATTTGTTATAGACCTCTATCCCGGTGTAGAACCTTATGCGAAATCCTCTAATAGGATGGCTCCAGCAGAGTTGAAGGAGCTGAGACGCAACTTGACGAGCTCTTAGAATATGGTTACATCCACCCGAGCACTTCTCCATGGGGTGCTCCCGTCCTATTTGTGAAGAAAAAAGATGGGACATTGCGGATGTGTATCGACTACCGTGAGCTAAATCGATTAACAGTTAAGAACAAATACCCGCTTCCTCATATTGAAGAATTGTTCGATCTACTCCAAGGCTCGTATGTTTAATCTAAGTTGGATTTGAGGCAAGGGTATTATCAGTTGCATATCTAGGAAGAAGACATACTGAAGAAGGGTTTCGATATTCGTTATGGGTATTTCGAGTTTGTAGTTATGCCTTTTAGGTTAACGAATGCCCCAACTGCATTTATGGATATGATGCACCGAATATTCCGACCATACCTCAATAAATTCATGGTCATCTTTATTGATGATATTTTGGTGTATTCGAGATCCGTGGAAGAGCATACGCAGCATTTGAGAATGGTATTGAGTGTACTCCGAGAGCATCGACTGTTTGCCAAGTTCAGCAAGTGCAAATTCTGGTTGGATCGAATTTCTTTTTTGCTTCACTTCATTTCGGGGAAGGGTGTTGATGTTGATCCGGCAAAGATAGAAATGGTGATGTCTTTGAAGTAGCCAAAGAATCCTCTGAATTGAGAAGTTTTCTCGGATTAGCGGGATATTATAGGAGATTCGTGAAGGATTTCTCTAAGATTGCCTCTCTATTGACCCTGTTAACCAAGAAGAAGGAAAAATTCAAGTGGGATGAGGTGTGTGAGAAGAGTTTCCAAACTCTTAAGAAGAAGTTGACCACTGCCCTGGTGCTAACTCTACCCGAGGGTTTGGATGGCTACTCTATTTACACCGATGGTTCTAAAGACGGGCTCGACTGTGTGTTGATGCAGAATGGAAAGGCTGTAGCCTACGCCTCAAGGAAGTTGAAGGATCACGAAAAGAATTATCCCACTCATGATTTCGAACTCACCGCGGGTGTGTTTGCTTTGTCCAAGTGGCAACACTATTTATATAGAGCTACGTTTGAAATGTTTTCTGACCACCAAAGTCTCAAGTATTTGTTCACTCAGAAGGATCTGAACGTGAGATAGAGATGTTGGGTTGAGATGTTGGGTTGAGTTATTTCAAGATTACGATTGCAGGATTCAGTATCACCCTGGCAACACAAACGTAGTTGCCGATGCGTTGAGTCGGAAAGCCAGCGCTTCGGGTTTGGAGGCAAGTTTAAGCAAGCAGGGTTCAGTGGTTCTGGTTTCTGAGGCTCGTCTAGCAAACATATCTGTTCAACCGGACTTGAAGCAAAGATTGATTGAAGCTTAATCAGAGGATCCAAAAATTTAAAAACTGATGAGAAAAGCAAGGATCGACCTGGAGACCAAGTTTGGGTTCGATAACTCGGGTTTGTTTTTGTTCAAGGCTCGGGTGTGTGTTCCAGAAGAGCTTAAGAGATTGGTTTTGGAAGAGGCACATAAGTCGGCGTATTCAATACATCCGGGAGTACCAAGATGTATAATGATTTGAAGAAATTATATTGGTGGAACAGTATGAAGAGGGATGTGACTAACTTTGTAAGAAGGTGTTTGACGTGCCAACTTGTTAAGGCGGAACACCAAATACCCAGAGGAACTCTTCAACCACTTCCTATTCCAGAGTCAAAGTGGCAGCAAGTGACGATGGACTTCGTATCCAGCTTGCCAAGAATCAAAGGAGGTTTCGATGGAATTTGGGTTATAATTGATCGGTTAATGAAGTCGACCCATTTTCTTAAGGTCAGAATGTCCGACAAGGTGCCTAAGCTAGCTAAGTTATACCGGAGGGAGATCGTGAGACTCCATGGCGTACCGATTAGTATCGTTTCTGATAGAGATCCTCGGTTTACATCGAGGCTTTGGCAAGAGTTACAGAGTTATTTAGAAACCCAGCTCCAGTTTAGCACTGCATCTCACCCACAAATGGATGGCCAATCCAAGAGGTTGATAAAGTATAGTGAGGACATGCTTCGTGCTTATGCCTTAGACTTTCAAGATATGTGGGATGAGTACTTGGATTTGGTTACGTTCGCCTATAATAACAGTTTTCATGCATCGATCAAAATGGCTTCGTATGAGGTATTGTATGAAAGGAAGTGCCGGTCCCCTCTCTTTAGGGAAATCGATGAATGGAGGTGGACAAAAGAAGGAAAGCTTGACAGAGCAAAGAAACCCTTGGAGATCCAAAATACGATCGACAAGATGAAAATCATCAAACAGAGGATGAAGGCGGCTCAGGACCGATAAGAGCGGTATTCAATTAATAAGATGACCCTTGGAGTTTGAAGTGGGAGATAAGGTGTTCTTGAAACTATCTCCTAAGAAGGGATTCACTCGGATTGGTAAAAGTGGGAAGCTTAACCCGCATTACATAGGCCCGTTTGAGATCATAGAATGAGTTGGAAAAGTAGACTATAGTTTGGAATTACCACTGAGTTTAACCGGGATACAGAATGTTTTCCATATCTCGGAATTAAGGAAATAGCATCACGATGAGTCTTCTATCCTCCCCATTGAAGATATACAAGTCGAGCCGGATTTGACAAATTATAAGGTACCCGGTTCAGATCTTGGACTGGAAGATGAAAGAGATGAGAAACCAACAAATTCCCTTGAGACCAAGGATAAAATGAAGAAGTTGTACCCGGAGCTTTTCAAGATCCCGCTTCGGACCTGAGGACAGATCCTTCTTAAGGGGGGAGGTTGTGAGATTCCGCTCCGCTCATATGGACTTTCAGGTATAACGCCACGAGTGTGCTAAGTGCGCTTTTAAATTCATTAATTTCTTACTCTTATAATATTTGGAATAATATGTCTAAGTGTTACTTGAATTCTTGAGGTTTATGCATGAGTGCCTCGGTTATGCTTGGTGTTTGTATTTGATCCTTATTTGGAATTTTGTAATATTTTGATATATCGTTTATGCATGAGTGAAGATTCCAATTATGTACACATTTTATATTTTCGGCTTTGTAGGGTCATATTTTTCTAAGCTCGTAAAATACCCCGAAACCTCATCGGAATGGAGCCTCGCGCCTAAGACAGCTTTGCCCACTAATTTGCCCATATCTTTCTCATTTCTTAACCAAAAAGGGTGAAACCCGGACCCACACTTTCCCAACTCAATTCCCTTTTTATTCTCCAGAAATTAAGCCCCTTTTTCTATTCAAACTTTTCCCCTTTTTCAGCAGCAAATCGAGACAAGGAGGGAAGATGAAGTAAATAGTGTCCTTTCACCATTTTTGAGCACAAGACTACTTCAATCCGTTCCATCTTCAAGAGGTAAGCTTGGTTTTTGAATCTCCATCTCCTCCTCCTTCTTTTAAGTGCTTAAATGCTGAGTATGATGGTGTGGAAAATAGGATTTGGCTTGAGTGTGTAATAGTAAGGGTTGGAGCGCATCTTGTGATCAAACTTATTTCCTTGTGATTCCTTTTGGTTTGATGAATGCTATATGTTCTAAATGCCTCCTTTAATGCTTTTATGTACTTCACGTGAGTGGTAGTTGTTGGATTGAAGATATGCCATTAATGAGGCTATGGTTTCTTAAACTTGAATTGGGTTTTGATCATTTGATGCATCTCTTGCTTGGTTGAGTCTTTGAGGCTTATTTTTGTTGATCCTTAAGAGCTTTATTGCATGGTTTTGATATGGTTTTGTGTTAGTTTGAGCCTTGCCTTAAATATGGGAGAGTGATGGCTGTTAAAGGGCTATTTTTGGTGCAGGGGAAGGCCAACACGGTCGTGTTGTTTTCAAAGCAACACGGATACGGCCATGTTGTGATTTGGCAATTTATTCCAAAAATCAGACACGGCTGTGTCCTTGTTGAACTAATTTTCAACACGGCCGTGTCAGGGCTTCAAAAAATTAGAAAATATTAGCCAACTCACAACACGGCCGGTCCAATTGTGAAGGTTTTATGACACAGCCGTGCAACATTAAGTCCTTCGGCGGCGGTCATTCTTTCGTATTTTGGGTACTTTCACTGGTACTTCTTGCTTCTTTTATGACTTGTATGCATTGTTAACTTGTTATATGGTGTGTTATGAATATTGTATCTAGTTGGTAGCAAGATTTACTTGCTCATTTTCGATTTATGATTTACTTGCATCATCATGAACATATGCATTTGTGGAGCATATATTTGGTTCATATTGAGTCTAAGTTCAACCCTTGTTGTTTGTTTTGTTCAGAGGTTGGTCCCGAGGGTGGCGAGTCTATCCCGTAGGCACCCAGTTATATCCTTTTTGTCTCCACTACGTACGTTGAAGGTGAGGTTTTCTTCTGTTAGTTATCTTGACCTAAAACCCTATATGATTTGAAGACTACATACGAGTTATGTATATTATATGATAGATAAGTGTGAGATATGTACTTTGGGGGTTTGTCCCATTTGTTATGGGTATTAAAAAAACACTTTTATACATACGTATGAACTATTTTGCTTTGTCTATTTGAAATTGGTGTTAAGTGTGTTTGTGGGCGAGAAGTGAGCTTTGAAAGAAAGGCTTTGTTAGCTTTGTGATTTGCTCTGGGCCAGGAGAATGGTATGGTATCTTGGGACGATTGAGGGGGCTCCGAGCTCTCCCATCATCATTTTTCACTTTGAGATATGTTTTGGCATGCAAAAACCATTCTCGGGCCATGGATTGTTTAAGATTAATAAGTGCTTTGCTTTATACGTATTATGTGTGCATGTGTTAGCCCCTCACTGATCTTTAGGACTAACCCTCATTTGTGCTTTCTTTTCTTTTTTTTCTTTGAGTTTTCAGGTACACTTGGAGTCGAGCTAGGCTGCAAGTCTGTCGTTGTGTCTCACTTGTAGTATAGCTCGAGTCTCATATGCATCGTAGCGGTTATTGCTTTATATTTGAAACTTTTGTAAGTTGAAGTATTGACATTTGCATTATTTTAGCCTTGGATAGGCAAATGTATATGATGTAAATTATTCCATGCTTATTGGAGACTTGATATGAATTTGAGATCTCGGGATTTTGTATGTTCGTTTAATTTTTCGCTTCCGCACTTTTAGGTTTTGAATCGCACTCTGATTGAGGTCTAGACCGCCTAGCTTATTAGGTGTGAGTTTTGTTTATCTCCCATTCTCTATTGTTCGATACATGTGTGGAGTTTCTATTTCATTACACGTGTTGGACTCTAGTGTAGGGGATGTGGTGCCTCACATGCGGGGCGGTATAGGATGTATGATGCACGTGCTATGAATTCATTGAACCTTTCACCGTAGCAATGGTTTTAGCATATGATCCCGTCCATTGCTTTTATTTTTGCACACATGGGTTGAGGGTGGTTCTTCTAGTGTTGAAAATTTGTTGTTGCATCCCTCTTTGATCCCTTGTAACAATTGGAGGTCTAGAAGGCCCCGTGAAATGGGGCAACCCGAAATCTTCCAGGCACCCCATGCTAAGCATCTTCATCGTTCAATCAACTATGATCCCATGCTCCCATGTTCCCCTCCTCACCTCCCAGTGTCTTTCTACTTGTGGTTTGTGCCCCCACAGTGCATAATCTTCACAAGTGCTTTAAAATTTTGTAGAGAATGAAATTGAAGAACTCATCATGAATCGGACCTTCTCTTACCAACCTTAGGTGAGTGGAGATAACCTTTTTAAGGAAAAAGGCCTTGAAGATCCCATATCTATTTTAAAACCTCGTTCCATGCTAACCACCCATCATTGAAAATGTGAGATTTGTTGTTGTGCTTGATCGTAATTTCTCTCTACAATCACAAATCAGTTTCAATATAGATGCATGTGAATTAGACTATGCTTACAACACATATTTGAATCAACCAACGCATTAAGGAACCAAAATGCAACACTTAAAGCAACAAAATTAGAAGAAAATCATATATAGCATGTAATTTCCAATAGTTAGTAACAAATGACCATGAAAATTTGATGCAATGCACACGTTCACAAATTGTTCCTATGACGCACGACCTAGACTAACTCAAACATGAGACGAGAACTCCAGTTTTGCAACCTGGAGCTCTGATACCCCTTAAGGATGTAGCGCCTGGCGCGTGACGCCACATCCTCCTCACCATGAGCCCGATCCACATATGAAATGGAAAGTCCATACATGAACCAAGCCCACAGCGAACGGGGACATACTCACTTGTTAGGCTAGGCGGGACTAACCCTTAAACCAATCAATACGAGAATTAGAGTATAAAGACCATGAATCGGAAGCAAACAAAATATATACATATACATCTTACACAATGAGCCATGGGCTCGATCAAATTTATAATAATAACAAGGCCTTCATAGCCTCAAATATGTACAAGAGCCGCAGGCGTTCAACAATTGAAATAATGTAAAAGCGAGTGTACGCGTAACTTTAGACCTAAACTCAAATGCAAGACTCATATCCCGCCTAGCACTCCAAACCTATAAGAAACTGAAAACAAAGCCGGGTTCAGTCTATAGGGGACTGGTGGGTTTAAAACAGTGCATAATATAATAATATTGCATAATTTAAACACCCACACATGCAAGCTATAATTCCATTCAAGGTTTTGAAACATTTCCCAAGTGGGTAAAAATAAGTAAAACAACGATCGAAATTACAACTATCAATTCATTTAATTAATCAATCATACATGCGGTCTTTACGTGAGCCCGGCGAGTGGGCGCTCCCGAACACCTTGTGTGTGCATTAATCTATTCATTCATTCTTTAACGAGCATGCAACAATCATTCATGCATTCATTCTTTCTTTCCTTCTTTCTTTTATTAGTCCATTTATTCATTAGCACATACTCCATTCTCCGGTGGTGGACAGGTTAGCTAGACCCAGCCACCCTTGCATTGACTAAAAGAGTTTCATAACTCCCTAGATGGCACTCAGCAGCCATTCCTCGCTAAAACTCTTAACGAGGGCGGGTTGCCCCTGGGCTCCATTCTTTCATTGTGATCACTGATCTCGCCAAAACGTTAGGTGGGGATTCATAAAGGAAAAGAGGTTTAACGATAAATCAATGACTCTTTTGAAAAGATTCAATATATGTATAGATATTACCTTTGACTTTAAGCATACACATTGGGACATATTAGGTCAGTTCATAGCTGGTAGAAGACGAACCTACCTGTAGTACCTTACCGAGCCAACCAAGAAGACATGAAAGTGTCCTATGAACCCGGCAAGTCTCCCCCTGGAGAAAACTGTACAAAAGACAACATCGTGTATTCATGAGACTCAAGACACTAAATGAACCAAACATGATGCACGACAATGCAAATATCATGATATAAAGTGCATAAGAGGTGATATCATGCCATGGAAATGCATTAAGGCACATAATCAATCATTTCATTCATTCCTTAAAGCATTCATATCCATTCAAGTCCATATCTATCATAACTCATATTAAAATAATCCATAATTCTAAACAATGATTATAACACATATTTCAGCATGCATACAATTCATATGAATCATTTAAGAAAGGTAAGATAAGCGATTAGGGTTCATAATCCAATGATCGAATCATCCATGTGCATAAAGGAACAATGAAGGCATGCAGACTCATATCTGCACATAACACGTCAAACGAATCCATAAATTTCACAAGATGAGCATAATACATCATACGACGAGTTAAGATAATAATCGGGATGGGAAATTTTGAGAAAATGAGAAAATAAGAAAAGAAGCACAAGAACAAGATCAAAACGTGATCTTGTGAAATCTGACAATTTTTCCACAATGCGCAAGCCGTGGTAAAATGAGGATATCTGAAGATTTAGAAGTGAAAATTGTTGGACATAAAACTAGACACTTAAGCTTTCCAAGAATGTGTGGCATGAATCATGGTTCAAAGTGAGGTTAAAATGGTGTAGGTGCGAAGTTGGACGAATGCAGTTTTCTTGTGGAGTGTCCACAAAAAAAGTAAATGGATATATCTCACAATCTAGAAAATATATTGAGGTGAAATCAATTGAAGAATAAATTAGACTCAAACAAGTTTCAATGTTTAAATTTTTAAGTCATTTCGAGGACAAACGAAAGCTACACGGCCATGCGAATATTGGCCTGAACACCTGCACCACCATGCGGGAATAAAATTTCCAAATCTCGAACATTCCGCGCGGCCTCGCGGATTTGTAGTGTAAAACAGCATGGTCGTGCGGATTCCCCTGTTCAAAAACACGAAGCGATAGGGCTCAATCTCTCCCAAGGCCACATCTAACAAGCATCCATCAATGAGGGAAAGTTTAGGCAATAAATACTCAACAAAGATCAACCATGAAATGTGGACAAAGTGTAAAACAGGTTAAATCATGCTTTAGAGATGAAAATGATCAAGTTTCACCAACTTTCTTCAAACCTCTATAATGGCAAATCAATTAACTCTCAAATACCATCAAATACAAGATCATAATTGATATAAGGGAAGTAAAAGGATCACTCTCCATGCATTAAGCTCAAAGAAAAGGCAAGAGATCAAGCATATTCATCAATTGAGCACAAACCCTTACTATCCCATATTTTCTCAATTCCCCAAGCAACCAACATCATATCATGCATATATACACTTAAAAGAATAAGGAGGAGATGCCATTTCATAATCCAAGCTTACCTTCAAGATAGAGGAAAAAATGGAAGGAGTTGAGGTCTTGGAGAAGAGAGTGAATAGTGACTCTTGAGGGGGAAATGGGGAGCTCGGTTTTCAGCTTTTCTTGGCTCAATTTTGGAGTATGAAATGTAATGAGAGTTGTGAGGGCTGATAGGGTATTGAGTAAGGTTCAAGTGGGTTCAAGTTTTGCCCCATTTGGTTGAGTATTGAGAGAGGTATGGGTCTTTTAGTTGGGTAGGGTCATTTAAGCGGGTAGGTTGATAGGTTTAGGTTCCGGGTGAGTTTCGGATGATCGGTCGAGGTTGGAAAAATACAACGAGCAAATGTACATTCATAACACATAAATACATAACATACTCAAATTTCACAAAATTCCGAATTCAAATCAAATAGAAACGGCACATGATCAAATCACTCATGCGTATATCATTCACTTTTCATAATACTTATTCAAATAATTTCAAGTATTCCCAAAATGACAAATAATATTGAATTTAAAATATATAAAACACTCATGATCAAATAATTCACGCAATTTAAGTAAACACATACGTCCTCTTATACCGTTTGAAAAACCGGGCCGTTACATGGAACATATCTTAAAGATGTTACTTTAATTATCATATTGCATAAATTGAAAAGTATATGATCAATATCTTCCTCTATCCTTATATATATATTTTTTTTTCTGCCCATTAAACTAATTTTTATGAGAGTAAGTATTAAAATTCCGACTACAAACACCTCTACAATTCTAAAAAAGGATTTTTATGGAATACGTTTGGAGATGGAAACTATCGATCGAGCTATCAACCGGAGTTCTCAAGAGATCTAGTCAAATTTGATTCGCTTATATCTAAATAAATCCACATGAAAAGCGCTATACAAGTAATTAATTCTCATAACCATCCAATTTATTTAATTATTGGTCAAATTTTATCCAAACTTAAGAAAAAAAGATTGTCTTATACAACGTGCACTCATCTACATTATATTTCTGGATGACTCATATTTGGGACGTCAAGATTGCACTGTAACAGTGTCCCAATTTTGATTAATCAATGTTATGGGGTTAGTGACACACCATAACTTCAACATCCTTGTCAAAATATCACTTTTCCACAAGACTCTCTCCAACCATTAGACATAGAAAGATTAAATTCCACTTCACCGTGTTAATTAGTGGCTAATTAAAACGCATCGGTCAACATAACTTACTAAACTTATTAATGATAAATTATATTTCTACACATGGAGTATCATCAATCAAGAACCCTATAGAGCAATTAAGAAGATCTAGATATATCAAATGTACTTTTTCATAATTATTTTACCCTTTTATTTTGATACTTTTTTCATGTGATTAAAATTCGAAAGTATTTTTTTTTCCTGATTACAACGCACAATATTCAGTTCGCAAATGAAAAAATTATATAAACATACTCACAGATGAATATAGCAATGTATGTTAGAAACAAATCTCGAAGTACAACCGTGAAAGTTTTTATAATTAATTTTCTCAAACCTCGGAGATGAACTTTTTATAATTAGACGAAACTCGTACGCTATTCATGATAATAAAAGTTTCATACATTAATTCTCCCGAGTAGGAAGGGACCGAGGGCTTGTTCAATTTGCAAGATCTAGTCTCAATCACAGTCCTAATCAGGAACTAAGCCAAACATTATCACATTACAAAGCCAAAGCAAAAGTTACAACTGTAGTATGTGACACCACAATCAACAAAGACTTGTGACGACTTAATTAGCTCCAAATTATCATCAAAATGTGTGGCTTTTGGCGATTGAAAGAGATATGCTTCTAGCAGCTTTCTCACGTGCCAAGAAAACCAAGAACTTTATAAATTTGGCTCTTTTTTCAAATTGGGATTCGCTTAATTGACCATAATTTTGTAAAGTCTTTTTGATTGGATATGTATAATTGAAATGTTAGGGGCAGTGGCCACTATGCTGGGCCCGAAAGGGATTGAGAGTGATTGGTGATAGATATTCAATATAATAGTGGTGTCGTGCTTTACATATTGATTATTATTTGTTACAAATTTGAGCTGTTAAGATAGTTATTAATATAGTGAAATGCAATCGCACACACTCCTTGAAAGGCGGCCGAACCCTTAAACTTAATCACACCTAGGATTAGGCCGACTCCGAGCAAAATTTTTTTTTACTCACAAAAATTCCACAACCCTTTTATTTTTCCCAACCTCGCAATCACTCGTGTTACCCTTACTTTTTTCCACAAGACTCGTGTTTGCTAGAGTTTGAGTGAACTTTGCTCAAGCTACCAGCCAACTTTCACGTTTCCTACTCAACACAACAAGGAAATA
>JBBMKE010235605.1:0-14472 GCA_037834125.1 Lippia alba | reverse complement strand
CTTATGTATATGTACGTGTGCGTGGGTTAGCCCCCTCACCAGTCTTTAGGACTGACCCCTCCTCATTGTTTGTTTTTCCCCCCTTTTGTTCTTTGAGTTTGCAGGTGCAGGTTTCGGGCTTTGGCTAGGCGGCGGTTTTGTTTCGAGTCTTTTGAGTCGAGTTCGGATCTTGTGTATGAGTCTTCTAGGTTGAGTCCTTTGCATCCCGTATTGTATTAAATTTGTAGTTTCGAAGTACGTATAAGAATATGATATGTTTGAATAAGTTTGATTATGTATTGAAATTATTCGGGACAGGCTTCTAGGAATAATTGAACTCGTATCGTTGATGCTATGTGTTGAAAAGAGGCCTGAGGTGCCCAAGTTTGCATATGATCGTGTGTTTTAATTTATGCCGGCCCGTGGCCATTGCTTGTGTGTGTGTGTTCATCCTGAGCTTCCGCATTTGTATGCTTTGTTGTGCACTCTATACAGGGTCTAGACCGTCTAGACTAGAAGAGTTTTTATTTGTCTGTCGTTGACCGTGGCTTGGTACGTGTGCGGAATTTCTATTTCGTTACACGTGTCGGGCTACGGTGCGGGAGATGTGGTGTCTTGCGCTCTGGGGTGCTACAGCATCCAATGCCCATAAATTCTTAACAACCTTAAAGTTTTTATCTATTGAAGAAGGAGCTTGAATCCTTAAGAATTATGAACCAGCAAAGCCAGAGCTTTTCAATGGAAATAATTTTAGTCACTGGCAGGATAAGATGAGGATCCTGTTTATTGCCCTTAAGCTTGCTTATGTTCTGGATCCCAACCTGCCACTAATTCCAGAAGATCCTCCTACTCCTCAACAGCCCATAGACCTGGATCTGCCAATTGCAAGAACAACAGGTGGTGTCCCTCCTGCTAATCCCACTACAGTAGGTGGGGCTCGTCCTGCCAATCCTGCTATAGCTAGTGGTGCCCCTCCTGCCACACCGCAACAATAGGTTCTTCCAGGAATACTTTGCAGATCCACCAGGAGATAGTGGAGACCCTTCACCAGCAAAGTAGGAAGAGAGGAGAAGATGAAAAACTTGCTCGAGGACACATCCTAAATATCTTTCCGAGGCTATACGATCTGTACATAAATGTGCAGTCACCTAGAGAGCTTTGGGAGGCCTTAGAATATAAATATAAGGCGGAGAATGAAAGTACGAATAAGTATTTGGTATCTAAATACCTTGATTTCAAAATGTTTGATAATTAACTAATTTTGGAGCAAGTGCATGAGCTCCAGGTAATTATCCTTTTAAAAAACCTTCCTAGTAGGAGATATAATTTCAAAGCTCCCTCCTGCCTGGAAAGATTATGCAAAGAGATTGATGCATAAATATGAGGATTTGTCCTTAGAACAAATTCAGAAACATCTGCGTATTGAAGAGGAGCTCATAAACGTGATGGAAAGAAATAATGTGAAGGTGTGTGTAATACAGTAAAATGAACAAACGGTTAGTCACGTACACACGTAATTATAATTAAATCACATAAACAATTAATTAAGCACATAATTCACATAAATCACATAACATTTGGTCTAACAACACTCGTGACGGCATACCTGGTTAGTTTTGAAAACACGGGGCGTCACACCTATCTAAGAATTAAAAATCCCAAATTCTTGAATTATTCACGTCTGACCAAATTTGCGACCGCTGACATTCGTAGGCAAAAATATTCACGACCACAATTCCTAAAGAATCGCTATCACGTTTTCAGCATCATACGTTGCCGCCAATTTTCCCTTTAAAATCCTCGCGGCCACTATCTTCCTCGGTCAGCTTCACTTTTTTGCTCATTTAACTGCTTTTGTTCTAAACTCGCCATTTCGACTCCTTAGTGAAAATCACCTGAAAAAGAGTAATCTCATCCAATAAATAGCTCATAAATGATAAGAAAACATATGAAAAATAGGCCAAAAATATCAAGTATTATTCACCTAATAGGCCACAAATGTGACCACTTTAATGTAGGAAGAAATAATGGAGCTTAATCCCTTCTCGAGGGCTTTTGCATCCCGGAGATTTCCACACTTGGGTTGCACATTTTGGGGGTCGATTGTGTTAACATTTCTATCTCTCTTTTCTTTTCCTAATATGAGGTAGATCATGACTTTTTTAATGTGCAAATCGTGCTATAACCAATAAATATAGAGGGTTCTGAAAGAGTACTTTATATGAGAGTCTAGCTAGAGAGATAAATGTTCTCACGGGTATGATGCTAAAATGATCGAGCATGATGCTCGAAAAGATAGTTTAGAGGGCCAACTTCTAGTTAGGAATGAGCACATGATAGTTAGAAGGTTGAGGCTATGGTTGATCCCATCGTTAGCACTCTGACAATCATGTACATAAATATGTTAAGATAGAAAATTTAAAATGAGTTTGATCGTGTCGAATTCCGGTTCCAGTCGGGTCGACACGGAGTTGACTTTGATCACTCGAATTTATAGTTTAGGGAAGCTCGAACTTATGTCGACCTAAAAGATGGTAGCAAACATAAGCTGAAGGCCGAATAGGGACAGGTAGGGTTTTTCTCTATGTCGGCACTCCGACGCTCAAGTCAATTTATCGAGTGTTGAATATGTCGAATGAATAGACTTAAGGGCAGTTAATGTGCTTGGTAAATGCCATAAATGAGGGGGTATTTATACCTGTTGAGAATAGAGAGTCCCACCTGTACTGGTGTCAGAGCATTAAATGCTGCATAACTGCCCCGTACGGTGTGTCAGAAGCATTAAATGGAGGGTGTGCATCATGGTCCAATGTGTATGGTCGGGCGTGGTCCGACCTCGGAATTTGGGCTGGCCTTACGCCGATTAGATTAGGTCGACTGTCATTTCTAACTGGTCGGTCCTTTGCCGACCGTATTTAGGAAAGACTCCAAGTCGGTCTAAACGCCTCGAGTAGGCAGCGGGGTAGGCCTGACTAGATTGTTCTGACTCTCAGGACACGTGGCAGGTTTTTAATGGTCCACCTGTCAAACACGTGGCACCACGGGATTTGCCCACATCATTAGCCCCCGAAAAGGCGTGCGCACCGTGTCCAGTGGCGGATGCCTTTTGGATTGACACGATGGGTCCCGCATTTAATTGATGCGATGTTTTGTATTCAGTTTTCCCGCCTATTAATTGCCTATATAAGGCCTTAGTTACATTCATTCATATCTTCTACTTTGTGCGAGAGAGTGGTCGGAGCAAGTCGAAACGTTAGCACTCTTCCTCCTGCGTGATTTCCGCACGACCCTGCATGTGTCTCCTCGAGAACCTCTTTAGCTTGGGACGGTTGTAAGCACCGCTTAGCGGGCTCTCGGTAGGATATTTTAAAAAGCAACCCGCCAAGGTCGATAGTATAACTAGCGGACCGCGCCATCAGTCGGCGCCTCTCCGTTTTATTTTCTGGTAGCCATCTATCTCTTAATTGGAGGACGATATCATCTAGCTAGCATGGCTCGGCCGGGTCAATACTAAACACTTTCACTTTCCCCAAGTCGATCGATCGGGCAGAATTTGTGAAGAAGGTGATCGACCTATCACTTGTGCCTCTGAGGCCGTTCGCTACCTTAGATAATACGTCCGCTCCCTCGTTCTCTTCTCTGGGAACTTGCTCAATGCTAAAATTTTTGAATTTAGAAGCCCAGATCTTTACTTGTTTGAGATACTTTTCCATGGTCTCCTCTCGAGCCTTGTATGTGCCCTCGAATTAGCTCACTACTAGCTGAGAGTCGGTGAGCGCGACCAAGTCGTCAATATCTTGTTCCTTTGCGATGAGGGCCTTATAGTTGGCCTCATTGTTGGTGGCAGGGAAATCTAGGTAGATGGAAAAGTCGAGCTCATCTCCTTTGGCACTTCTAAGGCATACGCCCGCTCCTCCCCCAGATGAGGTCGATGAGCCATCCACTGGGAGGGTCCAACGGCCCTTGCTTTTGGTCTGCGCGGGCGAGGACTTCTTTTCAATCAAGAAATCGGCCAAGACTTGTACCTGGTAAGCCAACCTCAGTTAATACGACAGGTCGAACTGTCCTAACTCAATCTCCCACTTGGTTAGTCGACCCGAACAATCTGGCTTATCCATCAAATGTCGCAGGGGTTGATCGGTCAGCACGGTGATGGCATGGGCTTGAAAATATGGCTTCAACTTCCGGGCTGTGTGTACCAGTCCCAGCGTGAATTTTCAATTTTGAGGTACCGCGTTTTCGCATCGTGTAAGATCTTGCTGACATAGTACACGGGCATGTGCTTCCGTTCCCTTATTACTGAGCTGACCGCTTCATCCGACACTGCCAAATAAAGGAACAGGTTCTCTCCGGGCTTTGGTTTGGCTAGCAGGGGAGGCGATTCGAGGTATTTCTTCAACGCCTCGAACGCCTGCTCGCACTCGTCGGTCCACTTGAAGTCCTTGATATTCCGGAGGATCCTGAAGAACGGTAAACTCTTATCCGCCGACCTCGAGATGAATCGATTGAGGGAAATGATTCGACCAACCAGACATTGAACTTTTCGGACTATTTTCGGGCTGGGTAGATCTCTGATGGTGCTGCTCTTCTCGAGGTTGGCCTCGATCCCTCATTGACTAACCATATAGCCCAAGAATTTCCCTCCGCCTACGCCGAAGGTGCACTTATTCGGGTTAAGCTTAAGGTTGTATTTCCTCAGGATGTCGAAGGTTTGACTTAAATCGGCGAGGTGGTTGCTCGATTTGGTCGATCGGACTATCATATGATTGATGTACACCTCCATGGATCTTCCAATTTCACTCTCAAAGATTCTATTAACCAGCCTTTAGTAAGTAGCCCCCGCGTTCTTGAGTCCGAACGGCATCACGCGGAAGCTGTATATTCCTTTTGAAATGATGAAGGCTGTCTTATCTTCATCCTCGGGTGCTATGAAAATTTGGTAATAGCCCTGGAAGGCATCCATCATGCTCAAAGTTTCACACCCGGCAGTCGAGTCGACCAGCTGGTCAATCCGTAGAAGGGGATATGGATCTTTAGGGTAGGCTTTGTTCAGATCCATGAAGTCGTTACACATCCGCCATTTGCCACCGGTTTTTGTGACTAGTACAATGTTGCATAGCCATTCCACGTATTTGGCGGGAATGATGTAACCGGCATTGAGCAATTTGTTCACGTCCCCTTCGATTATCTCGTTCCTCTTTACACTTTGGGTGCGTAGTTTCTGCTTGACCGGTCGGAATGAAGGATCGACATTACGATGATTCACTATGACAGAGGGGTCGACTCCCACGAGGTCATTAGCACTCCAATCGAATACGTCGTCATTATTTTGCAGAAACTGGATAATCAGGACTTACTCTTTTTCTTTTTTGGGCTTGGCTACACCGACATTTGTGACCCTGTTATCTTGGCCCGGCTACAGTTCGATCTGAATGGTCTGGCTTGAGGATTCTACTCGATCGGCCGCTTCAGCCTTTCTCCGTCTTTTATTTGCTCTCATGGACATTCTGACCGGACCCCCCGGGTCCGTGCTGTCGAAATCCTCAATCTCATCCTCGCTGCCGTCGGACAAGTCAAGCACGGGAATGATCCTTTGATCTGGCAGTTTCACCTTTTTCATGGAGATCGAATAGCATGACCAAGCCATGGGTACGTCGCACCTTACCTCGCCTATGTCGGCCGGGGTGGGGAGTTTGATTAATTGGTGGTACGTGGAAATTACAGCTCGAAATTCAATCAGACCAGGTCGACCAAAAATGATATTATAAGCAGAGGGTTGGTCAACCACTAGGTACTCGATTTCCACTGTCGCCCTCTTAGGGAGAGTTTCCATGGAGGTGATCAGTTTTACTCGACCCTTTGGGTACACCTCCGAGCCCCAAAAACCTGTTAGAGGAGTTTTTAATTATTTGAGACAAGCTTTTTAGTTAAATTCATTCGGTCGAGAGTCGCGAGATAGATAATGTTCACGGAACTTCCATTGTCAACAAGGGTTTTGGTTACAGCGTAATTGGCCACATCGAGCATAACTACCATCGGACAACTAGGAGTTTCGCCCTCCCATGGTGGCATGCCGATGAGGTCCTTGTTGCTAAAGCTAACCTCTTTATCTATCCAGCTCTCCTTTTGTTCGATCTCATACATCTCATGCGGCCCGTAGTAACTCCTCTGGGCTTCTCTTCTCGTCCTCTTCCTAGCCGACTTGCTATCCTCTCCTACTGGTCCACCGGCAATCATATCTATCCGGCCGAGCCACAGGAGGTTGTGTTCTCTCTCCATCTGCTGCTTCACATCTCGGTTTCGTGTAGGGCTCTGCTCAATTCTTTCCTCGGCCCTTGCGCCTAGTTCTTCTAGCCTCCTTACGAACTCCTGAAGTTGGCCATCTTTGACCAGCCACTCAATCTCATCCTTTAGGGCGAAACACTCGGAGGTACTATGGCCAGACTGCCGATGGAAATGGCAGTACTTTGGAGAGTCTCTAGTTTTGGGCGTCTCCCTGATCGGCTTGAGATTTTTGAAGAGGTATTTTGGGGCGACGTTGTAGATTTCGTCGATTGGGCGGTTCAGTTGGGTATACTGCTTCTTCCCACCGCCAGATCCCTTTACCGGTCGGTTCTTCTCTCTCCTCGCTTCGGAGCGGGACGATTCAACCCTCATGGGTGGGATTGCTTCGACTTTGGCGGATATAACCTTTTAATTCGAGGTTCGGATCTCTTTCAGCCTCATCCAGTTGCCGGCTATTTCGAGTATCCGGGATATGGACTGCAGATATTTCCTAACGATGTGGTCGGCACAACTCTTGTCTCTCAGGGCTCCATATAGTGTTCGCACGAGCATGTCCATACTCGGCGTTTCGACTTGGACTGCTGCTCAGGAGAATCGAGTGAAGAAGTCCCTTAGCGATTCATTCTCCCATGGACGATGTTGTATAAGTAGGTCGAAGGGAGTTTATCCCCCTTCACAGAGGAGAAGTGAGCCACGAAATCGTCGATGAGGTCATCGTATTTCCGAATACTCCTTGGGGGCAGTCTTGAGAACCAGTCTTGGGCTGCCCCGACAAGGGTGGTGGCAAATATCATGGCTCACACGTGAGGTGAATGCCCAAACATGCTGATTTCTATTTTGAAACGATCGACGTGCCTTTCGTGATCTGAAGTTCTAGAGTATTGGGGCAAATTGATCGGTATTTTATCCTCGGCCATTGCCCTAAGAATTTCGTCGGAGAAAGGAGAACGGGCTTCTCAGACACTCCGATAGCTGTGATTACACGCAGGGGCTTTAGGAGGAGCCTCCTGGCGATGTCGGTTCTCCCGATCATTACCCTGATCGTTGGGATTGATGTGTGATTCGACTTTATCGGTAATTCGACGATCTTGGGCACGTTGTTGAACGGTCTCGGGTTCGCCGTTCTGTTCCTCGATTCTCTATAATCCCTATTCGGGATTTGATTCCTCAGGTCATCGGGACCGACCTGGAATCCTCGGTTCTTGGGGGCTCGGGGTCTACCCTTCTCCCAAGTCGGTCGAACACTGCGGGCTGCTCCCGCCGCTGTCCTTGGGAGACGACTAATTCTGTTCGAGTGACCCGTGTCGCTCCCTCGCTCGCAGCCCTCTTCTGCTGGGGCCTTTCTGTCTCGAGGGCTTGGTCCTCCCCGATCGGGCGCTTGTCGGGACGTCGGTGCCCTGAGTCGGCTTCTTGATTTTGTTGTATGTCCTCTGCCGGAGGCTGGCCTCGGCCTGCCCCTTGCCACTGGCCAGGGCCTGGTGGTGGGGGCGGCCCATAATAATAATCGTAGTACCCCAATGGAGGCGGGGCATACCCCCAGTAAGGTGTTGGCGGGTATCCAGATAGAGCAGTTGGATGCCCGTATGGGTTCGGATAGTTAGAGATCGGTGGAGCCGGCAGGGCGGCTCTTGGTTTTTCGGGGAAGCCGGCAGGGCGCCCTGTTCTCAGTTGCCGTGGCGATAGCCTCGAGCTGACACTTCTCGAGATAATCGTCTAGCTCAGTAGCGTTGATCACTACCGGAGGGGGGCGCGGAAGGCCAGTTGGCTCCTCCCCCTAAGTGAGTGGTCGAGGCAGCCGCGTTGTTCTGTCGATGAGATGTTTCTTGATCATCCCCTTGAGCAGTGCATTTGCGTGGTGCCATCTCTATAACAATTTGGCTTCTATTCGAGGTTTCCCACATACGGCGCCAAAATGATCGTGTCGAACTCCGGTTCCAGTCCGGTCGACGCAGAGTTGACTTTGATCACTCGAATTTATAGTTTAGGAAAGCTCGAACTTATGTCGACCTGAAAGATGGTAGCAAACGTAAGCTGAAGGCCGAATAGGGACAGGTAGGTTTTTTTCCTATGTCGGCACTCCGAGGCTCAAGTCAGTTTATCGAGTGTTGAATTGTCGAATTAATAAACTTAAGGGCAGTTAATGTGCTTGGTAAATGCCGTAAATGAGGGGGTATTTATACCTGTTGAGGAGAGAGAGTCCCACCTGTACTGGTGTCAAAGCATTAAATGCTGCATAATTGCCCCGCATGGTGTGTCAGAAGCATTAAATGGAGGGCGTGCGTCGTGAGTCCCATGTGTATGGTCGGGCATGGTCCGACCTCAGAATTTGGGTCGGCCTTACGCCGACTAGGATAGGTCGACTGTGATTTCTAATTGGTCGGTCCTTCGCCGACCGTACTTTAGGGGGGGCGCCAAGTCGGTCTAAACGCCTCGAGTAGGCAGCGGGGTAGGCCTGACCAGATTGTTCCGACTCTCAGGACACATGGCGGGTTTTTAATGGTCCACCTATCGAACACGTGGCACCACGGGATTTGCCCACGTCAGAGTTGCAATAATTTGAGCAATAAATGTATATCAAAGTGGAATTTATTTGATACTATTTATAAAGGAATGCTTAACCGTATCACAAGGTTAATAATCCCGAGGAAGGGGAGGGGGAAGGTCTGATGAGCTTAACCTAAGAGTGTAATCCAATAAGAGTGGAACATTTGTGAGCATGGCATCTGCCCTAACATGGAAGTAATGGCTTTAATAGAGTCATCTTTATGACAAACTTGATGCACTAACTTTGTGTACAATTTGAGGACTTTCTAATTAATAATGATTGGGCTTAAAATGATAGTCACCTCGATCTAGGGAGTATTACACTTGAGCAAAGCGGAGCCATTTGGTGATGAGGGGGTGCAATTGACCCCGTAACTCTTTTTTTTTAATTATTATTATTATTATAGAGATTTACGTATATTTAATTTTATGATATTTTTTTTATTAATGAGTCCCCTCACTAAAATTAAAATTAATATTAATGAGGGTTAATATAGTAAATTATATTAATAATTGAAACCATATATATATATATATATATGGAGAAGCCTAATATAACCCCATGAATGAAATTTCTACTTCCACTACTGCACTTGAGACCAAATCCCTACAACTTTTTGAGGACCCCATCTTAGTCAATGGAGATAAATCCCTGAATATCAATGCAGTAGTGTCAAAGCAAAGGTGGCGGTCGATGTGGTTTAATATATGTTAGTTCCTTACTCACTAGGTCATTCCTCACAAACTCTAACACTTATATTTTTCTCTCTCTTTTTTATTTTCATATATTATCCTTGTTCTTGTTTAATTTTTTCTTACTTTTCTCATTTCATTATTGTTATTTCTTACAAAATATATAATTCTATTTATTTTTCAATTATGATATGTATAAAATAAAATTTAATTATTTCTATTTCTTTTTTATCTAATATATTATTTAAAAAAAATGTCCCTTACTTATAAAATCACTGCTCCTTGAACATATTATATGTAGATTACATAAAATTTATTTTTTCTTAACATATTATTTAATTATGAAATAGTATTAATTATTTAAGAAAATGATTGTCATGAATTCAACTGATTTGAGACGTTAAAATATAAAATAAATATATTTTAAAAGTGAAATTAATTTTGTAGATAAAAAAAATTAATTCTCAGAATAATGCATAAAAAGTAAATAAAAGACAGAAAGTAACAAGTGTCAGAATTTGAAAGAAATGATCTAGTGGAAAAAGTAACAAATGTTAGAATTTGAAATAAATGACCTAGTGGATAAACACCTATCATATACTAAACCAATCGATGTGATAGGTGGTAATAAAACCACATCACATAATTTAATTGATAAACTGGTCGGATGGCTCAAAGAAGGATCCAGGGACTTTAATTACAACATCTAATTGGTTGGTTTCCTCTACTAGGGAAAGAGCTACAGTTTCTTTGGAGATTCAGCAACTTCAGCCTTCATGGCTAGCTCCGACTGCAAACGAGTCAAGCCGAGCCGAGTTTGGCCTAAAAAATAAGGCTTGAGATTGAAACTGAAAGCCTAGGCTTGAGCTTGAGATTGACGAGCTACATTTCCTAAGGCTTGAGATTGACTCGGTTGAGGCTTGAGATCGGATCGGCAACTTGACGAGCCTGAATCCTCAATTGGAAGAGAAATATTGAACAAAAAAGTAAAAGAAGGAAGCATCAATCTGTGATCTACATATAAACTTTAGATCTGATTGAGTTCTAGAACCTTCACAAGATCTGTAATAGAAAGTTTGAGGTGAGACGGTGGGCAGCGGTTGAGAAGACCTTTAAAGAGATGCCTTGGAAGTGCTGGGAGGCGGCTGAAATTTTGAAGATGGATTCTCAGATCTATAGAGAAATTAACGGTGGTGAGGGCGGTGTCCGAAATTGTAGGGAGGACGGTCGCAGGTGACGAGGTTCGAATGTGCCGGCGGATGGTCGAAGGTGTTGTAAGCAACCGACGACGGTGGAAGGTGTTGAGTGTTAGACGAAGGTTTAGAGAAATTGAGATTTGGGTGGTGTTCTGGGCGCTTCTGTTTTTTAATTCTCACAACTCAGAAGTCAAATTTAATGACTTTAATCTTTTTAGGGGATTTAGTCTTTTAAGTATATTTTCTTTTTTAATAAAATTAGTGTATATATATAGATATTTTTTTGTTTTAATAAGTCAAACTAATTGTTTATTAATCATAACCCATCAATCATAATTTATAAAAATATTGTATATTAGTTTTTTATTATTAAAAAATATATTATTAAAGAATAGTGACGTGGCTAAATCTGACGTAGACACGTGGCAAGCATCCACAGTCACTGACACATCACCAAACCAGGCTTAGGGTCATTCGACCACACGGAGGTCGATTCGCCTAAAGGCCAATAATCTTAAAGGGCGAGAACGATCGCTTCCCTCGAGGGCTACATCGACCTCTACCCTCCTGCCAGCCTCGGCGTAAGTCCGAAAGAAACGACCTCTAAGGCATCTACTGCTATGGGTATCTCGACCCCGTGCACCTTACGCCTAATACAAGGGTCCTTGTCAAGAGTCGCTATCATCGCCAGACAACCTCTGTAAAAGGTCTTAAAAAGCGGATTGTACAGGGGCGTACTGTTCCCCTACGGCGGACGTTGCATTAAATGCACCCCCATTGCGTGAATAGGTGCCCCACACACCCCAAAACCTATAAATATATCCCAAGTTCAAGGTATTGGTAAGCACACTATTCCTTCGACCTCTACACTTTCAGAGCTATTTCGATCTAGTGTTTGACTTGAGCGTCGGGGTGCCAAACTGGGAACCAATCCCCATTCCCCCACTTGGCCTTCAACTTACGTTCGTTTCCTCGTGCAGCAACAAGTTTTTGACCCGAGACATCTTCCCTTAATATAAATTCTTGAGTGGTTCGAGCACGGAATCGACCTCTGCCGCCTATACCGATTTCGACCCGGATCAAATATATTTCTAATTAATATATGATGCATTTTTCTAATTAAACCATAAATGTTAGTAAAATTTATAAAATTAATTAAGATTGTATCACACACAAATATATTGCATATGAAATATATTTGGTGCATTATTAAAACTACATATGATAAATATAACATAAATATATTATAATATATTATATATATCATGTTACTAGATAAAATACATTATTAGTTCATAGATTATTAATACACAAATATATTTTATTATAATATATGATACGTAATTACATGTTATCTTATTAAACCATAGTACCATACATATTTGTAAACTATATAATTAAGCATTTAAAATACAAAAATATAAAAATTTTGAAATGTATTTGATCCATTATTGAAAACACATATATACATAGATAATATTGAATAAACTATAAGGATATGTAATATATTACTATATATTATGTTAACTATTAAACCAAATTAATTATTAGTTCATATATTATTTAGGGACACATAGATAATACATGATTGATATTGTCTTTTCAAACTATATACAATGGTGAATCATATATTTTTAATATTTTAAGATATATATAAAATACAATATGATATATCAATGTACATTTTCATAATATAATATTTGACCATATAATTAATAAAATTATAGATATAATATATGATATATATGTATTTAGTATATTATTTAAATTTGAAGTCATATGAATACATAATAAAATATATAGCCTTACAATATATTTAATACATATGTTATAAATGTGTATGTAAGTAAACTATATAATTAAGAATTTGAGACACATATGTAATATATGAAATGTATTTATTTTTAAAAGTACATATACATATATGACATTGTACAAAGTAATATATGATTGATATTATCTTGTCAAACTATATATTTTAAAAAATCAAATATTGTAAGATTTTTTAAGACACATGATATACTATAGTCTATAATCTATTAATCTATATGAAATATAAATGTTTATTTATATAATTAACCATATATTGGCTTATATTTCAAAAAAAATTTATGTGCTATGATCGATATGCATTTAAAAATGTTTAATAATATAATTGTATAATAAAATATATAATTATAAATATTTAATACATATATTATAAATTAAATATATATTAATATCAATGTTATATGTATATATATTATATAATATAAAATATAAATTTATATAAAATATAAAATATAAAATAAATATATATATATATATATATATATAAAATTTATATAAAAAATGTATATCTAGCTCGCGAGCCTCTAGCCTACATACATCAGGATCGAGATCGACTCGATTCCTAGCTCGGGATCGTGGAGGATCGACTCGAGCTCGACCAGTTCCGATTTCAAGCTGAGCCAGCTCGAGATTGGCTCGCCAAACTCGCAAGCCGGCTCGACTCGTTTGCAGCCTTAGCTCCAGCAGCCGGTCAGCCTTCATGGCTAGCTGGGTTTTGATACAACTCAAGAATCGCTTACTCAAATCGTGATATTGCGTACTTAAATGACAATATGTTGTATTTGTTGTACAAATTGGGGAGTAAACTAAAATTTTGATTTTTATTTGAGGAGTGAATTAAAATTTTTTTCGACCTGGAGAACAAACTAAAAATTGAATCCATACTTGAGGATTTTTTCATAATTCCCCATTTTAAAAACATATTTAAAAATTCAATTAAAACCATAACAATAGTGGCTCGCTCATGATTAATTCTATCATGTGTCCATTGTAGACAACAAAGGGCTCAATAGCCTTTTTGACCTAAAGAACTGATCAGTCGATTATTGGGTACTTTTCCTTGCTTTCAACCTCACTAAATCTCTGGGCCATAGCGTCCAGTAGTTTGACATTATGGTTACAACTTGCAAAGACTTGTGCTTTAAAATGTATTTATTTTTGTTATCTTATTAAAATAGTGTTTGATAAGTTGGACCATTTTCGACCACTTACTCTTTATTTCAATTGGCCACTAAAACACATTTTAATGTTCCTATAAATTACTAATAAAATGTGTTCAACGTAATTGTTAATTCATGATGGGCCAAAATTAATATGAAATAAGAATATTATATGTGACACCCCGACTTCTCGTCCGTACAGGTACGAGCACCACACGAGAGTTTTGAGAGTTAGGCTTTTATTTAATTTCTTTTGTACTTATTTGCGTATTTAATTTCTTCGTTGCGTATTTTAGTCGTATTTCTTGCGCTTTTCCTAACCTGTTGTTATGTGTTATATTTGGTAATTTTGGGAATTTTATGCATAACCATTCGATGACCTATTTGCAACATTTCACACTTTGCATACCACTTTGCATCCTTTTAAATTTTGCAAGGACCATTTTACAATTTCCCACTTACAATTTCCCACTCTTACACACACACATATATCGATAAATACACATATATGCACACACACTCCCTTCATTTTCTTTTCTCTCCCAAAAGAAGAACAAAACCGCTCTTTTCTTCCATCTTTGATCAAGCCATCCAAGTATCAAGAAGACAAGAAATTCCTTCCAATTTCCACTCAAGAATCAAGACAAGGATTCATCCCTATTCTCTCCCCTTCATTTCATTGCATTCAAGGTAAGCTTTCATATGGGGTTTTTGAGTAATTGGTGCATATAGTGGTTTTGAACTTAGAGTGTGATTTGCTTGAGGTTTGTGAAGTGTATTGGCAT
>JBBMKE010235496.1:0-14473 GCA_037834125.1 Lippia alba | reverse complement strand
AGGGAGGCAGCCAGTGTGAAATTTGACCGACTCAAGTCCAAGGGGCAATCTGCATTTGTTGATTTTTCATCAATAACGATAAGAAATGCGGGTTTTCTTGGTTTGATGATTATTGCAAGAAGGGTTTCAGAAAGTGCAAAGCCAATGACAGCATTATAATCAAACTATATTTGAAAGACAGAGTACATTGCCCAGACCTTTAAAGGAATGCTTTAATAAAGTTACAAATTGAAGAAAAACTAGACTCAAACTTTTCTAAAGCCTCACATAATATGGCTAATTGTATTTTCTCATTTTTTGTAAGCATGAAATTATCAATCTTTATTCTTAATCTTGAATAAGCATGCATAACAACACATAGATTCCTCTTCCTCAAATTCCAACACTGCAAGCTTCAAACATCTGTAACTATATTAAACTGAGAACCAACCCTTTTCCACCCCAAATCCCAAAGCCCCCAAAAATCAGTGAAACACCGCAACGCCAATTGAACTTCTCAAAACACACAAAATCACTAGCTTCAAGCGCATTCTCATTTCACCACAAAACCATGCACCCAAATTAACACCAAAGCAAAACCCATCTCATCAAACAACAAAAACGAAAATTTCTTAACCCACACCCAAAAATCCCACCAATGACAAAAGAATTCCACTCACCCACAGCTGCAATTGTCGAATAAAGCCGCATCCCAACAAAGAACACCACCACTAGACAAATAAATGCCGCCTGTCCACACAGAGCCATGGAAGAAGAGTGTGTATTTTAGCACATTGCAGGAATTGTATCGGAAGAACGCAAGCAAAGTGGAGTAGTGGCACTGAGGGAGTGCAGTGAGAGTGGCTTTTGACTACTCGTGGACTACACTTTCCTTGACTAGTTTGAGTTTCGTCATAAATATGTAATCTTGGTGGAGCAGTTTCGTTTTCACGGGTGTAATTAATTCCATCGCAGTCACCAAAATTTGCCCTAATTTCTTTGTGGATTTCGGGAGATTTAGATGTGGGGGCCATCACCATAGATGCTTTTGCTAGATTTACACTCAATTCGACGTTGTTAGGGTTGGCTCTTTATTTCAGCTAAAGGTACACATGCACAGTACTAGGTTAGAAGTTGGAACTTAAAATTTCTCCTAATTATGTAACAAAATTATGTAACCATAAAAAAATCCAGACAGGCCGCATTAATCTTTTCTAGTTCCATTATTGTACTATCCAGATGACCCTTAAGTCTTAACAACTAACAAAGTAAGAAGAAGACAAGCAGGCGACTTAGTGGTAAGCATCTGCACTTATGTATCGGTAAGTCATGGGTTCGAGTCTTATTCGGGAGTAATTGAGGAACCAATACTGATCCTCTTTTAAAAAAAAAAAAACTAACAAAGTAAGAAGGGATTGTCTGCATGGAAACAACTAACAAGGAGTTCCATGAAATAGGTCCAATTTTTATGAATAAATAGCTTTTTCAGAAGTATATGAACATTTTATGTGTAAGAAGAAAAATAAATAATTTAATATTAATTGTGAAACTCAAGAATAATAAATTTTTTAAACATACGTATATCCAAGAAGGGATGCAAACGAGCCAAGTTAGCTTGCGAGCTTGAACAGCAAAGCCCGAACCCGAACCCTTTTCAAAATTTTTTGTTTTTGACTCGCGAGCCAACAATTTTAAATAAAAAATAATATATTAAATTGTATATATAAATTATTAATTATTATATAATATTATATATATATTTATTTATTTATTAAAAATAATCAATTAGGAAAAAAAAAGTTCAAGGCTTTGTTCGCTTGCATCTCCACACTCAAATGGAATTCGGACACAAAATTTGTTCTCAAAAGTGAATTCATTAACCACTTACACCAATTCTTATCGGCAGGGTATTAAGCGACGTTCCCCGCACTATGGCCCGACCCGAGTAACGAAATGGATAATCCGCACCCGGATTAAACCATAGCGAACGAGAGACAACCAAAAACCTCCTAAGTTAGGCGGAACGTAGACCCTGTCAAATAAAACCAACTCACAAAAGGTAACACAGCGGAAGTCTAAATTCAAACACATGCATTGGCCACGGGCCTGCGGAAATTAAACACACGATTCACAAACAAATTTGGGCTCCTCAGGCCTCCTTTAAACGCATAACAAAACCTGGCGAGGGCAATTTAAATAAACTCATACATAAATATACAAATACATAAGAATTCCAATACATATCTTACAAGCCGAATTCAAAGTAATACAAATGCGAATGCAAAGACTCTCTAACTCAGATCGACCGTCCCAAAGACTTGACTCGACTCCGCCTAGCTCGAAACTCTAAGCAAAACCTACACACTAAAAAGTTGGGGAGGGAGAGGAGTCAGTCTTACAACTCGACTGAGTGAGGGGCTACCCACATACACTACATATATATAGAGCAAAGCATATTACAAGCACACGCATGGTTCATGAACCCAGGAATAGTTTTTGCACACCAAAGTTCCCGTTATACGTATATATAAGGATTCAAATCAAAACAGAGCTAATTAAAGCTTTACAAATTCAATTAATTCAAATCAAAGGGAAACATATCAAATCTTACCAAATTATATTAACTCAGATTGATTCAAATGGATTTAAAGAGATTCAGAGGGATTCAAGACATATTCAAGCATATGTATTCAAAATATTCATATTTTATCTTTAGAAATCTATCTCCGTTTCACAATCCTTAACAAATCATATGAACAGACATACAGAACTTGATGGGACGAGTAGACAAATCTCATCCTGGGCTCCTCAAAGGAAACATATAAATCATGCGATTCAAATAGACATATAGATTCAAAATCAAGCCTCCTTCTCCGGTGATGGAAGGGTTTGTTGGAAAACTAGAACACAAACAGAGCAAAAATTTAAAATTTTTCCAACTAAGAGGACCAAACTTTCAATCTTGAATCCAAATTCGTACGACAAGAAACTTACATAAAGGTGTTTCTTTCTTGATACGTTCTAGCCGCCCAAGAACGCTCTTCGTGAGGTAATGACAACCCTCATTACTCGATTGTTTATTTCTACTTTTATTCCACAAAGTCCTAGATACAAATCACATGAATGAGCATACTAGTATCATGGCATATGTAAAGAAAGAAACAAGAAACAAGATTATAAAAGCAAGATTAGATCTCCCTTCATAACCCCAGATTTGACGAAGATCGAGCAGCCACGTATAACCTCGGGAATCGTATCTTCGGGACGTCAAATTCACGAATTGACTTCGTATTCCCCACAAATTCGTATTTTTTCAATCGGAATAAGTCATTGAAAAAATCTTTCCAGAAGCCCTTCATATCGTTTGTGCGTGATTCCTCTAATCCCACAAAGCTCCATCAAATCTTTGAAGACTCCAAATGCGAAGCCCTTTAGAGAAATAGTCCACTAACTTGACTACAATCTAACTAGTAAGGATGCTAGTTCTCAAGTTAGTGTTTAGGTTTTTCCTAGGGTTTGATTTATGTTCTTGGAGAAAGGAAGGTGTTCAACACATGAACCAAAAATTCAATTACTCTCTATGGGGAGCTCGAGCTCCCCTATATATAGCAAGGGGAGGGGCGGCTGAACCCTAGTCCTTATGGACTAAGGATTTGGTCCCTCTCTCTCTTACTTAATCATCAAGTAAGATGCAAAACTTTGATTTGAGTTCTAATTCAAATCAACTTTTAGAGAGCCAAAATATTCAAACTGTTTTGGATATTATTATACTTTAGGACGATTTACATCTGACTACCCTGCTATTTGGGGTAATTACAACGTAGTCCATCTATTTTAAGAAATTACAATATAGTCCTTGTAATAACATTTTAATTTGTGATCCTTAATGGCGATTTACATCTGACACCCTGTTATTTGAGGTAATTACAACGTAGTCCACCTATTTTCAAAAATTACAAAATAGTCCCCATAATAACATTTTTATATGAGGTCCTTAACGAAAAGTGCAAAAATACTTTAATGCTCCTGACGATTTTCGTTGCTCTCATTTAAAATCAAAACAAAAATAAATAAATAATGCAATTGACCAATGACTATTACAAAAACATTCCTCACTATTAATTAGTCTAATAAAACGACCCTTTCAATTTGTGCAATTAACAATACAGTCCTTGGGGATATGAAATAGTAAAGGATATTTTCGTAATCACGGCCCAAAATATTGACGGAACCCTAACGAAATGATGGACTACAAACAGAACATAAATTATAGGGACTATATTGTAATTTCTTGAAATAGATGGACTAGTTGTAATTACCCCAAATAGCAGGGTAGTCAGATGTAAATCGCCCTTAAATAAAAGATGAACTATTATGTCTTGGATACTAAACTTAAAATTTGGTAATTAACGTTAAATTACTTAAATTGAATATGAAACTGTTTATGCGATAATTAAATTGAATTAAACTTATATGATTAAACGAGAAACTTGATTAGGTAAGAAATAATTTATTTGAATAAATATGAATTTGTATACAATATAAGAATTGATGTGAATTGGTTATGCGCTATATGAAATAATTGAATTTGAATTTATTATACGACATATGAATTGTATAAACTTTGAATGGTTAAATGATTTATTTGGAATTTAATATGTGAGTTCGTATGTTTAAATGAAATTCGTAGCATGCTGTTATGTGAACTATTCGACCTTTTTAATATGTGAATTTTAAATGAAATGTGATATATGAGTTAATTAAAGCTTGTACGGTTTAATTAGGAACTTTTGCACCTAAGAAATGATTTAATTGCACAATATGAATTGAATATGCAATAAGCAAATTAATATGAAATAATTTGAATTGGTTTGCCTTTCGGTTTCTCTTATTTGCATTAATTGTGCGCATGAACGTGTCCTAATGTGTGATATGGTTTTATTAAATTATACCAGGTTCTCATTTGCGTGTAGTTGATTTGAATTTGAACCATACTTATGTGAATGCATCTCTTAAGTGCTTGAGCATTAATATGTCTAATTTGATCACGACACCACCTTAGAAGCACAACATGGGCACTTATACATATTCATATTCATGTTGAGCATTGTCGTGTGTCTTTGTGGTTCGTTTTTTGAGTCTGAGTCCTTTGTTTATGTTTAGTTTGGTTTAGGTGTACCCGGAGTGGCAACGAGAGGGTCTTGCAGGTTTCGGGGTGGACCATTTGCTTGGTTGAAATTTGCTTTGTCTTCAACCTTTTGGTACCAGGTGAAGTTAGGATATAGTTATACCTTAATAAAACGTGCTCGGTATGTACGCATGTGAATATAAGCCTTAAATATACATAAATAAGTGTGAAATACAAATATATGCGATTATGTTTTATGTTGTGAATATGATATGGTGTGTGAGACAATGTATGATATGATATGACTATGAACGTGGGTACATGTGTGTGTATGTGTGGGTGAGTGCATGGTAGCGGTGCGCGTGCGTGGTGGTGGTGTGTGTGCGTCGGGCCCGTAGGGTATGAGAAGCATTGAGCACTCCCCGAATCCGTCTGAGGGTGTGAGAAGCATTGAGCACTCCCCACGTGATGGTGGCGGTGTGCGTGCGTGTGAGTCGTGGGTGTGTTGTATGAGCTTAGTAGGAATCGTTCGTGAAACGGTAATGGACGTACAAGTACCTAAAACTTGGTGGTTTTGGCCTTCGGCCCTTAATCCTATTTCTCTTTCTATATATAGTATCATGCGGAAAATGATTTAGAATACAAAAACCACGCCCCGGTTCATGAACTCTAATTTATGATATGTGTTGTGCTCTTATATATGTATAGCGTGCGTGTATAGCCCCTCACTCAGTCAGTATGATTGACTCCTCCCTCTTTATGTTTTTAGTTCGCAGGTTTAGCTTTGAAGTTCGAGCTAGACGGCTTTGTGTCATGTCTGTCGAGTCTTCCTTTCGTTTAGGTTTAGTTTTAGCATTTAAGTTATGTTCTGTTTCGTTTCGCATGTATTTGAATTCATTTTTTAAGTAATTAATAAGTTATTTATTTTGTAGTCGTGTCAGCTTATATGAATATTTACTTTACCCTTGTCGGGCTTGTTTTATGCATTTAGTTGTGGTCTGTGAGCCACATAGGATTTAAATTACCCTTGTCGGGTTTGTACGTGTGTTTTAAAAGAGGTCTGTATGCTTAAGTTTGCATGTGACTCGCGTTATTTAAATTATGTTGGCCCCTGGCCATTGCCTGTGAGTATGCTTATATGTTGATCCTGATGCTTCTGTTTATGTTATGAATATTATTGCGCAATTTGTACAGGTTTTAAAATTTTCAGTCAGGGTCTACTTGTCGCCTAGTTTAGGTTGAATTTTTGTTTGTCACTCATTCACTGTAACTTGGTACGTGTGGACTCTCCATTTCGTTACACGTATCGAACTATAGTGCAGGGAATGTGGTGTCTTTCGTTTGGAGTGCTAGAGATGCGGTTGTGTAAACACTCGTGAAAGTATATTCATTTCCACTAAACGATCATAAAATTTTATATTGATGGTCAAAACTCAAAACATTCACAATCTATTACTTCTATTTATTTATGCACTCTTGGTAAAGAACAAACTCAAGCAAGGGGTGGTTGAATTAGATGGCCGCCCGTCCGCGTCATTGGTGGCCGCAACACATACTACTGCGGTGGTTTTAGCCGCGACCACATTCTCTAGCCCCCAACACCAACCCAAACCACCACAATACCGGCTGCCAACTGCAACGTTGCACGGTGACTTTGTATTTATATAATTTAATTAAATTTTTTTTATTCTATATATATGCATAATGCACATTAGGGATATCCTTCTTTTTCTATTTATCTGTTTGTACCCCTACAATTGTGTTTCAGTATTTGTCAGTTTGAACCCCTACAAGAAGTATTTTAAGCAAAATCAAATATATATCGGGTCCAAATTATTTTTGCATCACCTTATTTCTTCAGTTACTTTTTATTAATTCATTCGTGCAACTCTCACTTATTTTTCTTTTCATTTCTCAAAGAGAAGTATGAAAGGAAGTCAACGAAATTCTCCTTTTCTGAAAACATCAAAGAAAATATGACAGATCGAATTGTAGAAGTAAGAATATTATTAGTATTCTTTTAATTACACAGAAAAATGAGAAAAAAAAATATAAATTTAGAAAGAAAAAAATGAGATAAACCCTTTATGTCATTTTCTTTCAAATAGGTCAAACTTTAGCATTATTAATTTTCATTAACTTATACATATGCAATGACTTCATTCTTTTTGCCTTTTCTCCGTGCATTTACGAGTGAATTATGCACAATGCGACATAGGAAAACATATATAATAATATAGATACAGTATCATATATTTTTTCTTAAAAAAAAAAAGTTTATATGAAAATTTTCACGCAACAAATATTAATTTTTCCAAAAATAACATCGGACAGGAGATATAATGAAGTGATATTTTTAATTTTTCGTTTCATTAGAGATCTTGTACATATATACTCTTGTTTTAATATTTTATTTCTTAAAACTAATTTCAACTAAAGTAGTTCAATTTATAGCTTTATCTCCTTATAAATAAAATAAATATATTTTACAATGTAAATAAATAAAATCAGCCAGTCATAAATCTAATGATTAATACAAGTCAACAAAATATTTCGTTAAGACCGCTTCTTTCCCATAATTAAAGACATTTTTCAATAATATCGTTTACTAACTTCTCTGTTTTTGTTTATATGTTGGATTTGGACAGAGTAAAAGTCAACTCTATTACAATACTTACTCTCTCCCATGAATAAATACCAGTTCATATAGGTGGAGGAGGAAACAAGAATCTCTTTCAATCTTCAATCTTCAAACACTAATCCGATTCAAAACCGAAAGAATTTGAGAAATTTGCCTCCACTTGTGTATGGTTGATGGTGTTTCAGTGCTGACAATGGGTGTTGCGGGCTCCAAGTTGGAGAAGGCTTTGGGCGACCATTTTCCTGAAGGGGAAAGATACTTCGGCTTGGAGAATTTCGGGAATACTTGTTATTGCAATAGTGTTCTTCAGGTGGGTACCTTGAATCGTTATTTCTTGGGCATTTGTAGACATCGTGTTTGCAGGGTTTAGTTATTGTTCGATGAATTGCCATTTGCGCTTCAGTTTTGATTGTTTAATTGCTGTGGTGATTTTGAATTTTGTAGTTTGATTGTCTGGGCATGTCTTGGTTGAGAGAATTGCATGAATTTTGAGGGTTGTGGTGATGGGAGACTTTGCAGAAGTTTAATTTTAAATGAGTGTTGTGGAAATAAGATTTTGTATTTGAATTATCTCCCAATTTTGGAGGGTTTTGGGTAATTTCGAGTTTTGTGATGGTTTGATTCTGCTTTTCAGGCTCTTTACTTTTGTGTGCCGTTTCGGGAGCAATTACTGGAGTATCATTCAAATAACAAAAAGCAAGGTGAAGCTGACGAGAGTCTTTTGACATGTCTTGCAGAATTGTTCTCTCAGGTGAGTGGATTTAGCAAGAAATGCAGCATTTCATGTATGGTTGATTCTTTGTAGCTTTTTTTGATGGTGAAACAACTTCTTGTGTGGGAATAACGGGTGTTGCAAGTGGTTTTGATCTCATTTTTATGATATTGAACCTTTAAGATTATGTTCGTTTGTGATTAACCAACCTGTTTATTTGTTCTTGATGCAGGTAAGTTCGCAGAAAAAGAAAACAGGTGTAATAGCTCCGAAACGCTTTGTACAAAGACTTAGAAAAGAAAATGATGTGTTTCGAGGTTACATGCATCAGGTATAGTTCTGAGTGTGGTTTCTCTACTTGCTTACATGTTCTTTTGTGGCTAATAGATGCTATATCTAGACAATGTCGTATTTTGAGGATCGTAGGACGAGCAAAATGTCATAAAGAATCTTTCCTAGTGAGTTTCTTGATGGATATTTTCATTTGTTTAGTGTTGATCTTTTGCAGGATGCCCATGAATTCCTCAACTTTCTGCTAAATCATCTTGTTGATATACTGGAAAAAGGGTCTCAGAAATCTGCAAATAAGAGTGCTGCAAATGGCTTAAGTAATGGTGAAGCCAACGGTGCTAAGCATGAACCATTAGTTAATTGGGTGCACAAATGTTTCCAGGTAAACACACCAGATACTTGTTCGTCATTCAGTGGTTTTTATTTATTTATTTTGTTTTCCCTTAAATCTTGATTTTTTCCGAGGCAGGGTATTCTTACGAATGAGACAAGGTGTTTACAATGTGAGACAGTATTTGATTATCTTGAATAAGTGGAAGGGCAAATTGGGAAATTCTATTTTTAGTATTCAAGTGTTTTTGATACCAAACATGACATTAGGTGGGATGGAATACCACTATACACCATCTTAAATTATACCAAACATGATATTACCTAATATTTGTTTCACTTAATATACCTAATAAGCCCGAATAATACTAAGTCAAATTAGCTTGAATATGGTACCAAACGCTTTCCTGCAAAATTAAGTCAATTTTTTTTAAAAATCAAACTAACAAATATATACAAATAAATGAATATATATATATTTATATTTATATATACTTGATACAATATTTTAGATCATACTATACCATTAAATTGTTTGATGAAGTTATCATAAAAGGTTATTAAATGAAGTTCTCGAACTTTAAAACTTAAACGCACAAATGGATTTTAGTTGAATAATATTTAACTTTTACGATCTTAATATATAAGAAAGATTAATACGAAGTTATACCAAACATGAGGGATAGTAGATAATAAGTTGCAATAATTTTTTCGCATTGTTATATGATTAACATATAATATTTCACATGTTTTCGTCACAAATAACATTAATAAGATTTCGAAAATGTTCAAATAGTTAGTGAGTTAGTAGGAGATAGTCCCCCACTTTAATCGAGCATTAACTATATCATTCATAAAGAGCATCAACTATATAAGTTTGCCAACTCCAACGTGCAAATTGGGGGATAAGATAGGCTTTTTGACCTAGCTATTTTGGCTATATTAATTTAAATAATGTTACCTAGCTAGAAATTAAATAATAATATATTAATCATGAAAATCGATTTAATCAAGAGAAATAGAAACATGTGAGTATCATCGAAGACACAAAACCTTCTTCGAATAAAACCAATTATATTCTGTCTTTTTCTAAATTAAATAGATTAAACAAAACTTAATTTCTTGATCTTTAGGAAATATATACATTTTCAGAAAATAAATAAATTAGTGCAACAAAAAGATTCATCTCTTTTTATGATACCCGGAGCGAGCGGACACGATAGTACAATATAAATTCTTTTAAATTCTACCAAATGATAGATATCAAACTAGATTATAGAATATAACTCGGTAAAATAATAATTGTAAAGGGATTCGTCACAATAATTTTCCTCGTATGGAAAACACGTCGGTCATTTCCTCAAAGGTGAAGATGATTCGGACATCACTTTCTCTTCAATTTTATGAAATGGGAAACAATTCGACTATTTCATGTAAACATATATTTCCTTAACTGGTTCCACATATAGACATATTTCCAGGATTTCGGTTCCATGTCCCGTAATCAATTAAATTCCATGAACTAGTCAATTCTATTATTTTAAATTTCTATTTGTAATAAAAAAGAAAATCATATCACTGTAAGAAAAAAAACATTCTTTTCAGCGAGGACATGCATCCATCATTTAATTCAAATTGAAGACAAATTGAGCACAATATATATAGAATTTCCAAGTTGGTGGAGGCCAACCAAGTTCCTATAAATCCCACTTTCTGCTTCCATTAATCATGGAGTTTTTGAGGTTGTCGTGATCCTCAGACCAATTGTGACAATTGACGACACATTTTCTTGCTATACTAACTCGATATTTATTAGCAAAATGGACTAGTAAATTAATTTATACCTCACGAAAAAGCCATTAGTTTATTGTGTCGTATGATCTCTAAGACACCGGATTCAGATAAGAAATCAGAACTTCGTTGAGATTTTGATGATTCACCAAAATATAACTAAGAATTCATTTGATAAAATGCAGCATGTCAAATTATTGTCCAAACAATTATTTTGAAGTTGGTCGTAATTCGACATCCCTATTTTACATTTTCCCCGGTTTTGGATATCCTTATGCTAGTTCCTTAATCTTAATATAATCACAATAAAGCCATTAATCAAAACTCAAAATTAAGAGCAAACTGTACAGCGTAGTTTACTAACTCGAGTGGTACTCATGCATGACCTTATTCATATATAGGGATAATTACGAACGACCCCCTGAGGTTTGGCGAAAATACGAGTTTCCCCCTGAGATTTGAGAAATTACGGATTTCCGCCTGAGGTTTACATTCTCTCTCACAAATTCCCCAAACCGTTATTAACAGCGTTAAGTTTTGATGACATCAGCAACATTATTTTTAAAAATTTCAATCCTATCCTTGGGGGGCAAATTGTAATAATATTGAAACTTTGGTGGTTATTTTGTAATATTATTGAAACTTTGGGGGTATTTTGTAATACTATTAAATTGTAATGATATATTTGTAATGTTGGTTAAATTTTGTATTTTTTTAATTTGAAAATTTGTAAGTCTATTTAAACTTTGTTTGTTAGAAATTATAAAATTTTTCAATGAAAAAAATATTTTAAATGTTGGTGAATTCTAATACATGTACCTTAAACACGAATAACATTTCAATATAAACATCAACTACTGGTGATTTCAATATGAATAACGTTGGTGATTTCTAATTGTTTTTTCAAAAAAATATTTGGTACTATAAACTTTAGGAATGAAATTTGTACATATTAAAACATCAAAATATCATTAAGTAGCAAATACCAACAAAGAAAAAAAAATGCTAGATAAATACATAGTTCAAGTACTTACATCAAACCCCCCAAGAATTTCAATACTTACATTAAACTCCTTGCTTTTGGACTTTCATTACATATACCCCCCTAAGTTTTAGAATATGAGGGGTAAAATGGTAAAATCACATATTCTGTTAATTTTAACAGAGGAGGTAACGTGTCGGGGGGAATCCGTAATTTCTCAAATCTCAGGGGGGCGTTCGTAATTATGCCAAAAAGGAAATACAAGATTTTGACAATAGTACCCAAGAAAAAGATAACGCATGTTAACTAGCCTACAAATATCTTCCAATCTGTAATCCCATCTATTTTCCTCATGTAAAATATCAAACCTTGTAAATACCCTCAACAATCCAAGTTCAGCTAATGGTAAGACGACATCTCGAGAATAGCATATCAAAGAACGAACAGTCAATCTACCTTTCAAACTATCAAGACATTTCTTTGCGGATGTGTGTCGATGAATTGCAATACGCCGTTGCGTTTCTAAGCCTTCACTATATTGGTTAGCTACACAGATGAACTTCTCTTTTCGAGCTTCTCTTATGCACAATTCTCTCAAAAGATCATGGATCTTACAAAATGTAATTCTCTCCAAAAACTGATCATCCTCATGAACCATAATGAGATTTCTACGAGCAAGATCCATCAAGTACTCCAAAGCACTCTCTTCCAAGTCTTTCCCACTAAGTGGCTTTACAAAACTATCTGCAACCCACATTCTTATAAGTTTAGATACAGAGATTACATGATCTTCACGAAAGATCGTCATATAGAGAAAACATGCCTTCAAATGGAGCTGGCAACTGATCATAACTCGTATTCCCAATACTCATTTGTTCGTCGTGATTTTGCTAGTAGCCCCCCTATCACAATAATAGACAAAGGGAGTCCTTTGCAATTTTTCGAAATCTCCTTCCGATGTGTAACACCCCAAAATTTTAAATTAAAGTAAAGTGGGTAAATTAATTTAAGACATTTGAAAATATCTGAAAATTTGATTGATGATTTATGTATTCGTATATGCCGAAAACAAATTTTGTTATGCATGAACTAATTATAATTAAGATATTCAATATGTGCTTCAAGTATTATCAAATATATCCTAGTATTCATTTTAGTTTAATTACTTATTTAATAGTAACTGTTAATTTGTGATTTAAATTACTATTTATATTGAAATTTCTCTTAAACATACGGAATGATTACAAGATTTTATAAATGCATATTTGTTCGATTAAATGCCCTTTTTACACATAACAAATAATGCCATTGACTTTGATATTTAGTCGACTTGTATTCTTTTTGGTATACGACTAGCCGACAACAAAGAAGCGGCCAGAATGTATTTGCAAATTAAGCATCAAGTGTTCTTATTTTATTAAAGCTATCTAGTATAGGTTAGCCATTCATTCTTATTTTGGAATGCCACGTAACCTATCATGAAATTCATAGGCAAGATGAATCATCACACTATACCTTCTAGGCAAGCTTAATCATTACCAATAGTCTCCACGTAACCTTAGCCTATACTTCATCCAACTTTTATCTATTCTCAAGTCTGAATATGTGCTAAGGTTTGTCTTTATATTTCCTATCCAACCGCCACACTTAGCCAATTATGTGAATTGGGCAATTTGAGGATTGCTTGTTCCGCCCCAATTAGCTAATGATAATTTGCCAATTATTAGACCAAGTACAGTTGAGGGTGGAGTCTTTTGCTAGAAGAAAAGTTCCAGCTACTTAGCAAATAATTTTATCACGTTGACTCCCATATATAATAAGAGCTTAAGGCCATTTAAATAACGGCAAGAAACTAGAGGAAGAGTAAGGGATTTCGATGACTTTGGTTTAGCAGTATTTCCATTCAGTCCTTCAGACGCTTCGCATATTTTAGCATAACTTTCGACGTGAGTATTTATTTAGCCGATAAAACATTAATTAAATGTTGTTTGATGCAATCTATTTCTTCAATAATTAGATATCGTAGAATTTGATTTGAGCTTAATAATTTGTTATAAGATGCACTGATATGCTTGTCCTGTATTAACTTTTGGAACTCCAATATTAGTTTGGGTAAATTAAGCTCTGGTTCTAATTCCGGGTTGAGAATATAAATTCATAATTGGATTATATGGCATATATTTAATGAAGACATTTTGAATGTATATAGCATCATGCAGATTAAATTTGACGAATTGATTATTTTCTTAAAACTATAAGATATCGTTATCACGAGCCTTGTCTATTAAGCTTCTTTGAAAAATAAATGTAATCTGTATATGGATAGGTTATCACTCTATCAATTATTTGTAGTTAGTAGGATTTATGTGATAGCCGTACAAGTCGGTTGTATTGTTTAGTTGTCAGTCGAGTCACAATTTGCAGTCGTATGTGTGAAACAGGTGTTCCTAAGGAGGATCCCTTATCGTGTTGGTCGTCGTCTCTTTTACAATTCTTTTGAGGATCTTAAGGTGGGGGATTAAAATATTTTCAACTGAGGCCGAAACATATATTACGTAAATATATATATTCTTAAGACCCAACTCTTATTTATTGATTTTGATTTCGTACCCGTTGATA
>JBBMKE010235278.1:0-14474 GCA_037834125.1 Lippia alba | reverse complement strand
CTTTCACCCTTCAACATCACGAGTGCCCCCGAAGTTACTTTAAGAACTCCATCTCGCATCGTCACAACTAGACCTTTTTACTCCAAGGCCCCCAATGAGATGAGATTCTTCTTCAAACTTGGCACTAACCAAACATCTTTCAGAATTCTGGTGGATCCATCATGATTCCGTAGCTTGATTGAACCTATCCCAGCTATTGTACACTTCTGATCATTGCCCATGTAAACAGCTCCTCCATCAATTTCTTCAAGATCGAAGAACCACACCCAGTTGGGAGACATATAATAGGTGTAGCCCGAATCTAATACCCACTCATTTGAACTTGGTTTTGAAGGTGAAACCACTAAGGAAATATCTAACTCTGCATCGCTTTTGCATTCGGCTACATTGGCATCTTGCGGAGTCTTTTCTTTCAACTTTGGACAGTCTTTCTTCCAGTGTCCTTTTTCGTGACAAAAGGCACACTCATCTTTAGCAACTCTGCTCTTTGACTTTGATCTCCCTCTTCTCCCCTTTGACTGGCTTTGCTGACGACCTCTCACAACTAAGGCTTCTGTTGCTTTACTTGTGCTTCCTTTCTTATCCTTCCTCCTTAGTTCATAATTGTATAAGGCTGTACACACTTCATCGAGCGAAACATCAGCCTTCTCATGAAGTAGGGTTATCTCGAGAAACTCAAACTCCTCCGGAAGCGATCCCAACAACATCAACGCGAGGTCTTCATCTTCAAAAGCCACGTCCAAATTCAATAAATCAGCCACCAGGTGATTAAATTGAGTGATGTGCTCATTCATCGTGGTACCGGAAACATACGTGAAGCGAAACAGTTATTTCTTCATATGCAGCTTGTTCTGACTATTTTTTTTCAAGAACTTCTCCTCCAATGCCTTCTACAGGTTGCTTGCAGAAGTCTCCTTCCAAAAAGTATACTTCTGTTCTCTGGAGAGACACGATCGAATTGTACCACACGCCAATCGGTTGATGGTCTTCCAATCTTTGTCATCAACCTCTTCTAGTTTCTTCTCTTCACTAGCGAACTCTAAACCTTGCTGAAATAGAGCGTCTAGAACTTCGCTTCCCCCCTCACATAAAGGTGCCTCCGCCACTGACCACAGATCATACTCCGATTTGGCTCTTGATACCACTTGTTGCGGAAGCGTCGAATAATATTTAGAAATCTAATGCCTAAAATTCACAAAGGAAAATTAGGCAAAATAAAACTAAATATAACTAAAACGACTATTAAATGGCGTAAATAAAGAAACACCAAATTTACGAGGTTCAGCCAATTTAGCCTACGTCTTCGGGTACTACTCAAAATATATTTCACTTAAGAAATATTACAAAGCGAGAGAGACTTTGTTTGGATGCACTCAGCTAGAAGGGGGAGAAGCCTATTTATAGGGTTACGTCCTCCCCAAACTATTACAAATAACCAATGTGGGATAGAAAACTCTTTCCCAAACTAATTCTTCCAATGTGGGATACTAATTTATGCCACCAAATAACAGATATAATATTATAGTAATGGCAATAATGTTGATAGTTTTTGTGTATGTTAGCATTGCTATAACTCAAAGATACTAATGATACATTAATATTACGGTACTTAAAAATAATTATATGATTAAGAAAAATTATAATCGTCATATATAAGCTTACGATCAAACTTGAGCTTAAATATTTTCGATTGCATATGGGTACGCTATGTTCACGCTTGATCTCTTAAGCCTAAAATTTGAGGTCAACAAGTTCGAGTCCCAACTCAAGTTTTTCGGTATGGACTTAAGTTTGAAATTACTTTTTAAATTTAAAAAAAAAACCCAAAAACAAAAACAAAAAACAAAAATAAAATAACACTAGACTCATTTACATTTTCGGTACCACCCAATCATCATTGAAAGCGTGTTACACAATCTCAATAAATATCCAGTACAGTAATTTTACCTAAATTTTGTGTTTATTGGAGCTCATAGTTGAGCTACAAGCCTCATCAAAACAAGCAATTGATGAATAATAATGTGCTACCTTCTCTTTTCAAATTAAAATTTTCTGAATTTCAATCTTTATAGTAATTCATAAACCCTAGCGAATTGTGGGTTTGCAAATCCTTTTTCTTAAAAAAAGCGTTTTCGCTCTTATTTGAACTAGAATATTTTTTTTATCTTTCTTATTTTTATTAAATTAATCCAAAAAGAGTTCAAAAGAAATAGAAACACTAGAATGTAGTTTTTCATTTTTATATATAGTTTTTTTTTACCACCAGCCAGAGAGGCCAATAAAACTAGGCTGACTCAGCCAAAACAATGTCAGAAACGAAAGTCGGGATATCCGACGAACCAACGCAGGCCGAGGCCGCATTACGAGCTAACAAGTGGGCTATAGAATTAGCACCATGCCTAGTAAAGACGAACTTGACATCATCAAAACAATTACACGTAAGCTTGATGTCTTCAATTAAATTCCCCACGTACGGACCATCTTCCTCCCTACCATTGAGTCTGTTAATAAGCTCCAAACAATCTCCCTCCAGCACTACCTTTTGCCATCCAAAATCGCGTCCTAGACGGGCCGCGGAGAGAGCAGCTAGGACTTCAGCGACAAGCGGATCTGTGATAAAATTCCTACGATCCGTCTCCCATCCCACGCAAAGCCCATTTCCATCTCTCGCTACTACTCCAATCCCGATAGCATTATCCTCCGAGAACACAGCTCCATCAAAGTTTAGCTTCACCCAACCGTCATCCGGCTTACCCCAAACCACTTCTTCCGAACCCTCCACCTATAGCATCGCCTCATCACCGATTAAGTCCGGCACAATAGCTGAATCTAATGCCCATTTCAGAATATCATGAGGCTGTTTGCGGCAGCCCTCATTTCTGTGCTTATTTCTGTACGTCCATAAACCCCAAAGGACAATACCCAGCTTTGTTTTATCTCTCTCATCCAGCTTCCGACAGCAGTGTAGCAGGCCGTCCTTGAAATCTGCAACCATCTGCTGTACATCATTCCACGATAGACAAGAAATAGCCCAAACCTGTCGTGCCAAGGGGGATAAGAAGAGAGCATGACTCAAATCCTCTATATCCCCGCCACAAATAGCACAATTGCTGCCTTCTGAACAGTGACGATGCAACAACAGTACTCCTATTGGAATAATTCCATGACAGCACCTCCAAAGAAAATTGCGAATCTTAGGTGGAGCGTTGATCTTCCAAATCATTTTCCAAACTCCATGAGCGCTCAAAAGAGAGGACGTCGCACTATTACGCCCAGTCAACTCTATTGCAAGAGGATACGCACTCTTTACAGAAAACTTGCCATTCTTATTGAAATGCCAACTCAATTTGTCCTCCCTTGTCGTAACACCAAGCGGGATACTAAGGATTCCACGCGCATCACTGTCAGAAAATAGCTCGCCAATCAAATCTGCATCCTAAGCCAAAAGACCCGGTTTCATGAGGTCTGAGACCATACTCGGGACTGGGGCAGCCCCATCGCGACTCCTAGGACAAAAGGATGGACTTTTCGATATCCAGCGATCCTTCCAGATATGGATATTTCTGCCATTCCCAACTCTCCACCGCGTACCAGCCTTCAGCAGATATCTAGCCTCGAACAAGCTTCGCCACGTGAATGAAGGATTTCTCCCTAATCGAGCCTCCCACACATTAGACGTAGGAAAGTAGCGAGCTTTCAAAATCTTACTGATCAAGCTATCCGGCTTCTCCACTACCCTCCACAGCTGTTTAGCTAACATAGCAAGATTGAAGAGTTTAAACACCCGGAATCCCATACCCCCAATCTCCTTCGGTGACACATCTTAGGCCATGCAATCCAGTGAATTTTTCTCTGGTCTCGGCTATTCCAGAAGAAATTCGAGATCAAAGAGTCGATGTCATGTAACAGAATATCCGAAAGCAAAAAATAATTCATAGCGTACATCGGCATAGCTTGAAGCACAACTTTGATCAGCACCTCTTTACCCGCTCTCGAGAGAAAACATTCCGAAAAACCTTGAATTCGTCTCCTAATTTTATCCAGAATTCCAGAAAATACAGCATTCTTAGACCTTCCAACAACCGAGGGAAGACCAAGATACAAATCGAGTTTCTCCACCCTTCTGATCCCAAGGATACCCGCGAGCTCCACCTGCTGGTCTCCACTCAGATTCTTGCTAAAAACAATAGAAGATTTCTGAAAATTCATAGCTTGCCCCGAGATTCTCCCGTACTTATCTAACACCTCACGAACACACCGCAACGCATCAGTATTCGCCCTCCTACAAATGACCGTATCATCTGCAAATAAAAGATGCAACACCCTAGGAGCTTCCCTACACACCGCCACTCCCACCAGTCTAACCCTTCTTTCCTCCTCCTTCAAGAAAGCCGACAAAACCTCTGCACAGAAAATGAAAAGATAAGGGGAGAGGGGATCACCTTGCCGAATGCCCCTCTCCGGGACCAAGTTCCCAAACTCACAACCATCAAGAAGAAACGAATAGGAAATAGAAGAGACACAACTCATAATACGATGAACGAACAACGGAGGAAAACCTAACCTGATCAGAAGTCGTTCCAGAAATATCCATTCAACGCGGTCGTAGGCTTTGCTCATGTCGAGCTTCAGGTTGAAGTAACCCTCATTTCCTGTACTTTTTCACTTCAAGTAATGGTTAATCTCAAAAGCCACAAGTACATTATCGCTAATTAAACGATTAGGGACAAAAGCAGATTGGCACGGGGAGATAAGCAAATCAAGGTGGGGTTTAATACGGTTCGCAAGCACTTTAGATGCAATCTTATAGACTACATTACACAAGCTAATAGGACGAAATTGAGTAATGAGTTCAGGATTTTTGCATTTTGGGATCAAAACAATGTGGGTAAAATTCAGCTTTCTATTAAAACGGCCATTATTAAGAAAATCCAACACACAAGCTATCACATCACGACCTACGATATCCCAGTAATGCTGAAAAAAGTAAGGGGGAAGGCCATCAGGGCCAGGGGATTTAAGGGGGTACATGCTTTTAAGAGCACAAGTTACCCCAGCAGGCCGGAACCGGGAGGTGAGCTCATTCCCCACGTCATCACTTAGTCTTCGGTCAATAGCCTCACCCCGAATCCAACTCCGTATCCGAACACCTCTGGGATTTAAAAATCTGGCCAAAATACCTCTCAACTATCCTTTTAATCCCCTCTTTGGAAGATTGCTTCACCCCATTCTCATCCACTAGAGCTTTAATGTGATTATTTCGTTCTCTCTGCTTCACCTTAGAATGAAAAAACTTCGTGTTTTGATCGCCCTCCCTGAGCCATTCAGTTTTGGCTCGTTGCTTCCAGACAATCTTCTCCTGTAACAAAATGGTTTCAATTCTCTCCCAGATAAACTCTGATTCTTTCTTGCTTTGATCGGTAATAGGTTGCTCTTTCAAGTAATGCAGCCGTTTCTCAAGCTTTTCCAAGTCTCAATCTTTAGATCTACGAACTTCTCGCCGCCAATTCAAAAGACCCACCTTACATCTCTCTGCTCCTTCCATAACCACTTCAGCAGCCGAGGAGAAGAGGGGGCCCTCCCAAGCCTCCGAAATGATACGCTTACAATCCTCCACTTTCACCCAGCAGGCTTCAAAGCGAAAAGGCTTCAGCTTTCTCCTGCGAGGACCACTAGCAGCCTTAACAGAAGTCAAAATAGGGATGTGATCGGAACAAGAGGCCTTAAGATGGACCACTTGAGCATCCGAAAACTTTGTTCTCCACGTATCAGAAGCCACCGACCGATCAAGACGAGCCCGAAGAGTGAACGGTTCTTCAAAATTTCTCAACCAAGTAAATGGGAAACCCTGAAAACCCAAATCCGAAAGCCCAGCATCAAACAAAGCATCAGCAAAATCTCGCATCTGTCATAGGGACCTATCATTACCTCCTTCATTCTCACTATTATTCAAAATCTCATTTAAATCACCACTTACAAGCCAAGCCAGAGAAGACGTACGGCTAAGACGCCGAAGAAGATCCCAAGTAACTTTACTAAGATGGTGTTCCGGCATTCCATAGAATCCAGTAAATCTCCAATCATCTTTCCCATCTTTATCAGACACCACAACATCAATATGATTATTAGAAAAGCTCTGTAGCGACACAGCCACGTCCTTGCGCCAGAGCAACGCAAGTCCGCCTCCTCTACCTACTGAATCAACGCCAATACCATTCATATCCAACAAATTCTTCAAACTGTCAATCCTCTGCTGCTTACATCGAGTCTCAGAGAGGAAAATGATTGAGGGGTTATGATCCCGGATAAGGGACCGGAGATTGTGAACTCGCCAGGAACCCCCCATGCCCTGGCAGTTCCAACTTATGCAATTCATTGACCCCGGCGGGGCTGTCCCGCAGTCGCCGCCGATGCATTTGAGATATCCGAAAGGACATTATCAGGATTTTTGGAGAATTGGGGAGTGATCGGGAAGATGACAATGTTGGAGGGTTTACCTATTTTGGGGAGGGTGGACTGATTTTTGGTTCTGAACTTACGAGTTTTTCTGGTTGTGTTGGGAGGTTCAGCAGGAATGCTAAGAGTTAGGGGGATGTTTATCAGCTGGGATTCAATAATGAGTGGGTATTTTCTCGACTGGAGGATTGAGGGGAGCTCAGTAACAAATTGTTCAGTGGAGGAGAGTTTTCGTCCCTAGTTGTGTGTAGCTTGGGACGGCTACGAGAAGGACTTGGAGAAGAAGAGCTGGGCCGTGGATGGATAATTTTGTTATTTGGTGCGGTAGTGAAAGTGGAAGACACAGGAGAATGCTGCTGCCCTGTTAACATCAGAGTGAGAGAGGGGTTTTCTTGGCCTGTAGTGAGATGAGTTGGTGAACGAAGGGGAGTCTGGAGGGAGGAATGCAAATTGGGTTGATCAGAGGGCTTGGGAATAGCTGTAGGTAATATGAGCTGATTGGGGAGAGGAGTTTTAGACAGTATACAGGAAGGAGTGATAGAATTATTTTGAGAGTGATGGTTAGGGATAACTGGAGTGGCGGATGGGCTCTTAAATGAGGAAGGAGAATGAGGTTTGGGCTGATAGATCAGGTTACGATTAGGGAGGTTTTCGGGATGATTTGAAGCTCTAAGCCAAGGACCATACGGGAAGTTCGGGGCTGGGTCAACAAAATCATCAGAATAACGGAGGAGGCAATAATGGTCGACATGATCACATTTTCCACACAAGTAACAAAAGTTCAGTAATCTCTCATAAGAAAAAGTAACCTTAACGACATCACCAGTTGGAAGTTTAAGTTGTAAGCATCTAAGCAAGGGATCATTCAACTGTAGGCCAACTCGAATCCGTATGAACTCGGAATCTGACACATTATTAGGGGCAGCCATATGAGACCGGAAATATCCAATCCTATTCGCGATGACTTCTGCTGCTGCTGGGTTCCTGAAATTCGACGGTAAACCATATATCCTGACCACAAAATCACAGATATCCAGTTCAACAATAAGTGGGTCTTCACCCTCAGCCAATTTCCGAAGAATGATAGGATATTTTTCGAAACTCCACGGCGTTGTTTCCAGGGCTCGTTGCAGATCGAGCTTATGATTAAAAACGAACAATAATCGATCAGTTGACAATTTCAGTATATCGATACCCATAACTGGATTCATAGCTCTAAGCAAGGTCATCTTTATAGTCTCAAAATGAAAGGTCCTGCGCGAGAAGATCTTACCCACCAAAGACAACGCATGATTAGGGTTTACCGGCAGATTCGTTTCCGCTGGTAATTCGAGGTTCACCGCTTCCTTGTCTGTGAGAGAGAGGGTTTCGGCTAGGTTAGAGAGTCCCTATATAGGATCAGGAAGATCTCCCGCTGAAGTATATGATGAGGAAGCCATAACAAGTGATGACGAGGGAGCTCCGCCCCGGGGGGAGAGGCCTGTCGGATAACCTGCAGGAGAGGAGAAGCAAAAAAGAATTAGCGACAACGACAGGAACCAAGAGAGAACCACACTATCAACGGAAAAGAAAAGAACATAGGAGAGCCCCGTTAACGGCTGCACGGTGAATAGAGACTCCGGTGACGGCAGCGATCGACTATCTACGAGAATTAGGGTTACGGAAGTGAAGCCCTCATACGAGAGTAAAAAGTCGCCCTCATACGAGAGTACTGTCCAATTTTAACTTCACATTTTTATATATAGTTTTAAAAATTATTTAGAACATTTTGTTCTCGTTTTTTTAAATTATCGTATTTATAATGTTGTAGTCATTATTATATTGAAATGTTGTCCCCATAGATATCAAATTAAATATGTGGCTAATATCCACTTAAGAAGATGTGGTTTTGTGCTCATACACAAGCACTAATTCTCATTCAATAATACATGAGATTATGAGAATAAAATACGCCAGAAAACCAAAAAAAGATAGATAGTCAAAAATTGAATCATGTTTATAATAATAATGGACCATTCTCAAATAAATGGATGAGCTGTAGATAAACGTTTTCTTATAGTGCCATTAATTTACCTTCAAAGTAAGAAATTGACTATTCTAAATAATCTTACTTACCTTTTAATGCTCATGACCTAAAATTGCAGGACTGCGTCATACTGGTTAAACCTATCACTATGCAAATTCTAACTTGAATTTGATTTAATTAAATTAACGTAAAAGAAAAAATGTGTTATATTTAACGCCTGATCTATATAAATTTTAGAAAAAATTGAAATACAATCAAATTAGGTGCGAATTGAAATTTTTTATGATATTTGTTTTTACAAAGTCCAAATATGTCCACGCAATTAGTCAAAAGTTCAACTTTACAGCAATAAATGTCTTGTGTATATGAACTAAATTATTGAATAACCAAGTCTAGTAATTAGGAGCTATATTGTTTTATTGTTTTGGAATTAAATCACTCATAATTCCTGAAAAATTGACCATTGTAAAGGCACTTTACTGCACTATTATTGGCCTTAACTAAAAGAAGTGCAACTATATTTCAAAAGGTTGAGATTGGAATTGGAGGCACTATTAGAACGAGTGCAATAGGGTTGTGGGAAAAAGCTGGTGATCTAACCTAAATAATGTCATTAAATATGAGAATTAAAATAATAAGAAACTATACAAATATTCTTTACCATAGTTACACCAATCACGAATTTGAGTATCGTTGAGAGAGTAATTGAACGAACAGAAGTCACATGAAATAAAATTTTCTAATTTATCCTCGTAGAAAATTCATAAATTTTTCTTTAATATCACTGAAATTTATTTTGTTACGTTTAATTTCTGATATTTTTAAAGTAAGACGTTATATGTCCAATATTAAACATAAGATTGCTGAATAAGGAGAACACCCTACTCATATTTTATAAAATATACGAGATTATGAGTATCTTCAAAGTGAATGAGCTGAAATCCGATATCGATGACATGCTGATACCTCCATTATAATCTAATAATTATTGTGTTTGGGTGAGGACCCAAAATGTATACAAAATAATAGATAGAATTCCTTCATATTCGAAGAATAAAACAAGAAAATTAATAAGTTGATTGAAGAAGTGTTAGTGCAAAAGGTTTGATATGAGATAGGTTGGGAACTGCATGCAATTGCAATGAGGATATAAGTTGAAAACTGATGATGAAAATGAAGGAAGAAGGCCCCTCCTCCAAAATTGAAGACAGCTAAAATGCCCCACTGCTGCACTATCATTGCCTTCCCTTCATCAATCACGTACCTCAATCATAATGCTGGGATCATTCGCATATAAAAGGGAAAATTACATCCAACGACCTATACTTAGGCCTAATTATAAGCCGGTTCATATTTTTTTGAATATTACAATATAGTCCCTATATTTCTTGTTTTCATGAAATCCGTGAATGAAATTTGTAAAAGTACATTTATATTCCAGATGCTTTTATGAGTTTTACATTTAATATATGACCAAAAATGCAAAATTATCCCTAAAAGTTTACAAAAATTAGGCCTAATTACAAATATTAACAAAAGTTAGGGACTAAAATGTGATTTTTAAACAATCATAGATTACGTTGTAATTAGGCATAAATACAAGGTAGTTGAATGTAATTTTCCCTATATAAAATTAGGGCTATTTTTTCTAAATTAGTCCTTTTTATTTTAAGTTGCAAATTGAGTTTCCGGCTTACCGTCATTGTTGTTGTTAGGATACGACTCTACAATAATCAAAGTACTCGAAGTTTTTCTTTTTGTCCGAACAAACATGGGAATAAGTCAATTTTCGTTAAACTCATATATATTATATTCAGATTATTGAAAACGTCTTGTATTATTCGGTAATTATACCATATTTGAAAGATAGTGAATTTAATTTAATTTTTGTTATTGTATTATAATGTTTATGGACAAATATCAATGGGGAATAGTGGGGTTAGTTTTTGGTCCATCAATTAGGGTTTAGTTAATGGTAAAGATAAGGCATACGGAAGTTGTCCTCCTTGGCCACACCAGCTAGCTAGCTTCTGTGGGGACTGGGGAACTAATTATTAAAATATATATATATATATATATTGGAATTCAAATAAAATGTAATATGTGGGTGTGAATACTAAGGTGACACTTCTAGATATTGTACCGTTTTTCAAAAATGTTTGAAAATTTAAGAAATAAGCTGAAAATTAAAAATTAATTGCTATTTTTATGTTATTTTAGCAATTAAATTAATGGAAAATTGTGAAGTTTAGTTCAAACGTTTCTCAAGGATTTTCTTCCAATACTTAACTGAAATTTAATTTTCCTTTCTTTTTTTACAAATATTAATCAATAATTTTTTACGATAAAAAGTGGATCGATACTCTTTCTCCCGTTCTAAACAAATCAGTTGATGAATAGGGTTTATCTTATGTTGAATACGCGTTTCAAAATCATTTTGAAATCATTACTTTTAATAAAATCGACTTATCTTTTTAGCTCTTCTCTCCACCGCACTTTGAGTGAAAGATGTGCTGCCCGCTCTAGCAAAAACTATTCGCATGGAGATTCAGATCTAATAAATCAGTTGTTTTGTAACCAAAAAAAATAAAAATCAGTTGTTTTAACTTTTCTTTCATTTAGTTGAAACCATTTCTTTTTTCTTTTGAACAAAAATATTGAAAGTTGAAAGTTGAAACCATTCAAAATAATGTATATATTAGCTGGGCCAAGCCCAAACATATTTTTAAATCTTACATTAAAGCCCATTTTGTGAACTTAAAAATTATAACGAGGTTGGGCGATTGGGCCACTATTTTTAAATGGTTAAATTGGGCCATACTACATTCAAATATTGATGCGATTCAAGAGGACAGAGGTTATATCCTATTGTTTTTGTATAGGAACGCAACTATCATTGATAGGGAGAGCTTTGCACCCTAATTGGTCCGTCCCGGCTTGACCCATAGAAATGGGCTATAGAACAAAAAAAAAAAAGCTACGACAAGTTTAATTACATATGAAAAATGAATATACTAATAGAAAATACAGCGATGTTTTTTTTTAATAGACAAGTGAACTGTTAAACGCCCGGCTAATAACAAACACGGTTAACAGCTCAGTTGTGACATACTGACAATAATAAAACACACATAAACGTCATCTGGATACATGCACAATTTTATTTAGTTTTATTAATTTAGCCAATTACCTATAATTTACAAATATAGATACAATACAGTATAAATAAAACAACACAATATTTTTTCATAGATATAGATACAATACAAAATGAATAAGATTACACAAGATTTTTTCTTCAAATAATCACATGACGATATAGGTCCGACATATGGCACTATATGGATGTGTTTGTAGATCAAAAGCAATCGTTTTATTACGAAATTTTATGAAGAAAATATGTTGGGATATATTTTACGAAGAGAAGATGATTGCTTCGGAGAAGTTGATGATGCCACAGCAGAAGTTATGATAGTTATATTACTGTTTGTACCATTACACATCCATGGTTGGTTGTTGAGGTTTTTATGACTTTCATAAATTTTACCAACCCTAAAAGACGAGTAAAGTCAGCATTGATCTGCATCAGAACCTGCACTTGTCTAATCTCTTTTATTGCTAATTGTACCAACTTAAATACTAGATCTGTCTGTATTGCTATGTTGTAAAAAAATTGTACTCAGAATTAAATGATTTGAATTTATACGTTGAATTTAATGAGAGGAATTCAAATGGCTCTCGTCATTTATCCTGGCCTCTTAAGTCTGTTAGGACGTAAAGATTGTCTTAAATTATATCGATTCTAAATTTAAGTTAAAAATAAATCATTTTAAGTATGTATCGTGTTGTTGCAAGTAGATTTTGAACTTAAAAATATAGATAGATTTATCGTGACAAGGTCCATAATCAACACAATAAAAAAAAATCACAACAATATGAGGATTGTAGAAATGACTTGTGCAGAGTAAAATTATTGTATTCACGCAAATACCGATTGAGTCACATACATTTAATCTATTAAAAAGTATGATATACGAATAAAATATGAATATAACAATGACATTTTAAAAAAAAAAATCTTTTTAAGTAATAAGTACAACATGATAATCATAAAATATATATGACTCCAACACTAGAATTCACAACCCCATATTTACATAAACCAAAATTGAACTACAGATAATTAGAAACATCCGTTGTCCGGGGACCTGTTTAAATTTTGGAAATGCAAATCAAAATCTTTTTTTTTCTTGTCTTTCTTGACCGACCTCTACAGTTAATAATGTAAATATGTCTACAATGATTTAAAAAGCTATTTTTTGATGAGCTGGTAGAAATTAATATGCCTCTCAAAACAAAGAAAATTTGACGCCATTGTTGCAACAAAGTACAATTAATCATACTTTCATAAAACTAATCCTAAAATTTGAACCCGCAAGACCCTCGAATTCATATGGTATCTTGTTGATCAAACCCTTTATTTAGTATATAATACAAAAGAAATCATGATCAAGTAGTGTAGTTTAATAATTTATATTATAATAATTAGGAGTCTCGTTGTTCTTGTGGCAAAAGGTTGAATCCCCAACTCCAAGGGCCCTCCACACCCCGGCCCGACGAAGCAAGTGAGATGAGGTAAATCAGGTACTCAGCGGTCCGTTAAGGGGGAGGTGTGCTCCTCACTAGGTCTGCAAGGAGCCCACCCTCAAAGTCCAAATTGGACTCAAGAATAAAGCTCCCACACTACAACATGTGGGAATCGAACCATGCACCTTGTGGCAAATCTCCATTCGGAACCAACTGAGCTACGCCCTACGGGCTCTCGTTGTTCTTTCACTAAAGCCAAGTTAGTATTAATAGGGACAACTGAACTCAAACTCACAATAAATGATATATCAAAACTAATAATTAATTAAAGTAGGAAAAAAAAAACCAATACTAGTCCAGGTTAATGGACAAAATGATTATAATTATATATGTAGGAAGTTGTTTATCTTTATATGCAATAGAACCACTGAAATAGAACCAATATCATTGTAATCATCACCATTCACCACCCACTTAGATAACACAATAATTAAAGAAGCTACAACCTTCAGCAGCTGGCCTGACCTTCCCACTTTAAACAACATTGTAAATTTTTATGTAATTAAAAATGTCTTTCTTACTTGTAAAACCAAACAAATTATGATAATTGATAAATTATCAAATAGTCCCATAACTATTAGGAATTTCAAAATAGGCCCAAAGAAAAGAGTAAATTATGAAAAGAAACAAATTAAAATGAAGATGAAGAAGGAGTCCAAACTCCAAAAAAGTGTTATTTTGGTCTGAGTCTGACATCCTCAGCTTAAAGACAGCAACGTTAGAATCCCACGTAGGAATCAGGTGCACACGTTTGGCCACTAATTCAACTGCCGCCACCGCTTTGCTCATCTTTCTTCTACATTCTCGTCTTCCTTGAATTTCATGTAAAGTGAAGTTAGAATTGAATACATTTAACTGTCGATATTCCCAGGAAATTACGAGCACTCAAAGTCACGTGTGTTTCTTAATAAAGCATGATATGATAATTGTGTATTGATTTCGAGAATCTCTGTAGATGGAGAAACATTAATGGCCGGCAAATATTTTGTTTATTTCTTGACGCTTTTCTCCATCTAGACCCAGTTTTCTTGCTCTCTCTCTAGGCTTGTGGGAGAGATGGGGGCATGTGTTTCTCGGCCGGAGAATTGTGTCGGAGGCAAATTTGGAGTTTCCAGAAAGAAAAACAACAGAAAAAGAACAAGGGTTTTCAAGAATAGACGATTCCCTGATCGTTCATCAGATAGACCTGAAAAGTTCTCATCTTTGCCTGGTAATAAAGAACATAATAGTACTGTAGAATATTTGCCTGTAAATGGATTCAGATTTTAGCGCTTGTTGAATTAGTTCTGAAATGAAGTCATATATCTTTGCAAGTAGACTTATTCACCTTGCACATTTCATCACT
>JBBMKE010235170.1:0-26148 GCA_037834125.1 Lippia alba | reverse complement strand
AATTATGGGAGCAGTAAATAAGTGCAAATTTATGGGAGCAAATGTTCATATACAACTTCACCAACAACTAGACAAGATATAAATGTTTGTCATCTTATTATTAGCTTACACATACCTGACCATATTCAGCCTTAAAGTGAAGGATATCCTTTGGCACAACAAAGACCGAAACAACATTATCACTATTCTTATTCCATTATAACTCAATCTTCAGGTTCTGAGCTTCTAGTCTTTCGGCATCAAAGAGTGGTGAAGAAAGATATCGCTCCCCGAAGCTTGGAAAGATAACCTGCATGCAATTTAGTGGAATATTTCATTGTCAATATATTTATGCATGGTAGCAATATATATATATATAGCCTGTGAGAGAGATGTACAACACCAATACATATGTCGTTCTTTGATGCTTTGCGAGAAACACGTATATTAGGATAATTACGATGACATACCTTGAAGTTCTGTCTAATTACACAAACTTCCTCTCAAATTTGAGAAATTGTAAAAACTTTGCATGCGATACACTTAAGATTTGGTCTAACACATGTTGTTGTAGTAATGAATTTATCGTCAAAACTCAAATGTTGATAAGTAAGTTTCAAGGGCAAAACACGACACTTATAAGAACATAAATTTCTGGGGAAGTTTGCGTAATTATACCAAATCTCAAGGTAAGTTGGTGTAACTATCCCTAAAATTAACCTAAAAGCTACAAGAGCTACAAAATTTGCTTTAGGGTGCTTCAGCTTCTGGCATGTTTTTGCTCAACATAAGTTGAAGTTTGCTTAAAAAACACCCGTTCTGCTTTTGTCATCTATATTCTATAAGCACTTTTTTTAATATCAAAGATCCCTTCTACATCAATAGGAGGTAGAAAGACTTACAACAATGAGTTTTCCAGGATTTTCAGGCCGTTTCGCAATTCTAATTGCAACAGCTGCGGCCGCACCAGATGATATTCCCACCTTTATAATGTTTTTGACACAAAGATAAGCATCAATATAACATAGACTCGAACTCAAATGTACAAATATAATAATAATCGAGGCGATTGCAATAATCAAATATTTTTTACCAACAAGCCCTCTTTCAATGCAAGAAGCTTTGTAGTCTCCATGGCCTCTTTCAATTGAGACCATTAAACATTTAATAAGAGATGCAACCTATAGTCATTATATGTAAACTGAACCCAATATAAACAAGGCCATAACCTATATTAGAGTACATATTTCTTGATTCCTGTGATTTAAATGAAACCAAAAAGAAATATCTAAACAAGGCATTTCAAGAAGCAGCAAAAGCAAAGAAACAGTATAAAAGAACCCAAAAAGAAAAGGTGATCATTTGTAAATTACATAATAGCTCTATCCGAAGTTCCAAACACAGAATAAGTCCAAACGAGTAGAGCTCCTATGGTTAGTTAATGAGTAATACTCTACCAAGGCCATAACCAGAAATACCAATCTCTTTCGATATTTACGCATTTACAAAACAGTTCTGAAGTTGTAGTTCATTATGTAGCTGCACAACAATCTTAGACACACCAATAAACACATGAGAATCCAAAAATATTGTCAAACAAAATTTTTATAATAACATTAAAATCAAGTTTCTCTTATGGGTTCCTTAAGAGAAGTAACAAAATGCCACCTAAACATTCAGACCGTAATACAGACCAGTTTGGGATGGCAATTAAATCAGTAATTAACAAACAACTATGTAAACGAACCATGAGAAGGTAAGGCTCAACCAAAGGTTTCCCCTTAAGAAGCCAATGGAGTTTATAGCATTATGAGCCAAATCAAAGAAGGATATACTCAACATAAGACCTGTAGCAAATGCCTTCATGCAAGAATATACTAGAATTAAGCGTATAATATACATCGTATATCGAATACAAATTAACAAGAATATCAAAAATTAGATACAGGGCTTAAATCCCTTTTGACCGTAAAATTTTGACATTAAATTGATACAATTTAAGTTACCTGTAAAAGCCTAAGAATCTTTAAGTTTGGAGCCTGACTAATAATAACAAAAGTGCTCCTATTCAAGAATGAAACAGATACATGAAGTTAGATTTTCATGACCAATATCATACTTCAGCAACTAATTATGTTGGCAATAATTTCATAGTCATAATTAGGACTCTTGTGTCTTGAATAAGTGATAAACTCAGATTTAGAATGGTATAATAGCCAAATAAATATAATGGGGCCCAAGTATCCAAAATTCAAATGAAAAAACAAAGAAAAGGTCAAAATTACAGAGCACACGCAATTACATACATTGCCACCAAAAACCAAACATTCTGTATGGAAACCACAATCTCAACAATTACAAAAGGCAACAAATGTGTTTTTGTGTGTGTGGGTAAAATGTAAATGCATAAAGATCAAAAATTTCTCACCAATGTAGGTACTCAAACCGCCAAGAAGTGACAGACCAAGGGCAATCAAAACCTAAGAGTCCATTAAACAAATCTTCTCCAGAAACCTTAAAAGCCCAATTGAAATCTGACAATAATGGAACTAAATTCAAAGACAAGATATTAAAACCCAGAGAATTAATGTATTTATAAAGAATCTTGCCCGAGACAATTAAGAATGAATAACAGGAAGAGCTAACTGACTAAGCAAACCATCAACGAACTCAATGGGGCTGCTGGGGAAGAAAAAGAAACAGAACCTGTACAATTGGTTTTGGACAGTAAAATCCCCACAACTTGAAACCCTCGACTTATCCTCTCAAAACGACTAGCTGCCAAATTGCCATTGCTACATCATGATTCGCCAACAAGATCAGTTTTGGCCATTATTTATGGGATGAGTGCACCGACTCTGAATTTTATTTGGAAACAGAACATTCTTCCAAGTCCTAGTAGCCAACGAGAATCTATAATCCAATTTAATCTTTCTTTTTCTTCAAATCCCAATTATTGTCCACGGAAGAGAAGACAAACTAAATGCTATTGCAACACACATTAACAAAAACCTTATCAACTACTAACTTAGAATTTAGAGCAAGATTTCAGCAAATATCTTGAAACAATAAACAAGTGCAAGGATTTCTGGAACATAATACTTTTTCGAGAAATAATCAGAATATTATTTCAGAAAATAAAAACAAAAAATAATAAGACCTTGCTTGAGTTGAGAGGAGAAGAATCCACAACGGCGGTGGGAGGGGAGCGGCTGCGGCTGCGCGAGGTGGTCAGCAGCGTTGGGCAATTGAAATTTGACGGCGCCAAGGGCATGAATTTGAGCGGTCGGAACGCCATCTCACAACGCTAAACTTAATTGAAACGTAAAGAATTTCAGTTATGGCCCTTTCAAAGAAGAGAAAATTTTGGGGGTCGAAGAATTTGGGGTTTGGAAGATGGAGGGAAGAAATTTCATTTTTAGCGGTAGGATGTGGACCAAAAATTTCAATACTGATGTTATATTCTATTTAATAAATAAATATATTAAATAATTCCTTTTATTGTGACACTAATTAAAATGTGTCTCAATAGATAAGTTATTAAGACACAATTAAATAGTGTCACAATATATGTGTCATATTAGGTGGTTTTTCTTGTAGTGAAAGTAAGAAATTAGTCGCTGATACTTTTACAACCAAAATACAATTGGTCATCTGTGGTCACAATAGGGTACGTAAAAGTATTCAGTGACCATTTCTTTACTTGGTTGCTGAAAGTGCAATTTTTAGCAACCATTCAAAAGTGGTCATTAAAACGATAATTAATTATTAGCAACTAATTATTAGTCGCTGATATGAAATTTTATGGTGGCTATAGCATTGAAATGGTTGCTATATTTACACATACAACAATCAAATTTTTTGTTAGTAAAGCAACCAAATCATTGGTCACAATTTCGTAAAAACGCAGACATGTAAAATTGACTTTTGGTAACCACTAATAAATTTCGTTGCTGAAAAAAGTTTTCTAACAACCAAATACTTGGTTGTAGTAACTTCAAAATTGTTGCAAAATATATTATATCATATGTTTTGTAACCAAAAATAAATTATATATGAGTTATGTTTATATTTTCAACAACCAAATAATTGGTTGTAATAATTTTAAAGATATTTTTTAGAAATAATTTGTTCTATTGATGATGTATATATAAAGAATTCAAATCATGCTTGAACTAAAAATCAAAACTATTTAAATCATTTAATATTAAATCAAAATTTACATTTCTAACTATAAATCATAATTGTTATCAATCATCAACATAAAATATATCATACAAGCAAAATTATGTTAACAAATTCAAAATGTATCTATTCTTGTACAAATCCTTGACATGAATTGTCGTAAGAAATCATTATAAGACACTGGGACTAGAGATACAAAAAAAGTTCATGCGAACAACATTAATGTAGTAAGTAATGAATTTATAATGGTCATGTGACTGCTGCAACACAGGTTGGTATACTCCTTTGCCACACCTCCAACCTATTTTCAAAATCAAAGAGTCACATATTAAAAAATATCTACACATAAAAGTTTCATAATACATGCTTCAATATCCTACTATATATATTTAAAATTACCAATTTATTTTGCTTTGCATATATTTTTTCGATCTTTGTTTTGAGAGTTTAACATTTGGAAAATTATTTCCTATCAGTGTTATCAATAGACATAAAGAGCAATCACCTAAAAAGTTAAATAACTAAAATAAACTCAATATGTAGGAAATAAAACATATAATAAAAATCATACCTCACAAAACAAAAATGATCGTTAGGACATTAGCTTCATCAATAGGTACATAAGCAAAAATATCTTTTTTAAGATCAACAAGAGATCATTGTCAGTGCATACGATTGACTCTATATTTCCAATTATGAAAACAACCAGATATCCTAGTTCAATATATCAAAAAAAAAAAAAAAGTGAAATCAATGTCAACACATATTCAATTTGTTAGTGGCATTAGTAGTAGTAAAATTTACTAACACCTATACAAGTACTTCAAATATAAACATTACTGATACATAGATTGACATTCAAAAATTATGAGACAGAACTATAAAAAATTACCTTTGAAGGTTAACCACATGAATTTGTAGTTGAAGAACCAAAATTTGTTGGTTAACATCTGCTGCAAACTCTCGCATATTCTTGAACTGGGAACCATAATTTGTTCCCTCGTCTCATCAACAAAGTCTCCAACATTGCATGCCCACATAAGGATCATCGATCAAACACGTAAGCAATATAAAGTTGCATATTATATTAGCAAACAAAAAGAATTTACTCTTCAATCTATTGCAAGTACTTGACTTCAAGTCGTAAGGGCTATGAATGATCCCCATTCTTCAACACATTTACAAATAATTTGTCCCTCAATGCAAGACACTTGACCATAACTTTCTTGGAACATCTTGGAGGATTAGAATACACAAATGCATACTTGCCTGTGGAGTTATTGAAATTGTACATCCCCACTTCGTCCCCCAAAAATAAAACACACAATCTGTATAATTACACAATAAAGTGCAAAAGAAAACTACATAAAACAAACACTAATATATCAAATTAACTAAACGAGATCTACCCTCAAGTAGTAAATTCAAGGTAAAATTTCAAAACTCCGAATATAGAAACAATAAAACTCAGACGAAATAATACAGAGACACAATATATAATGATGGTTTAGAGAAGATTCAATGCACTCACTAAATACAACTTCATTTGATTAATTACCGGTGGAGTCGAACTTTGGAGCACAAAAGTTCATGATACACATTAACCTCTACAGGTTCGGGAAAAATCCTTCTTTGTCCTGGATGTTGGTCTTGCTTTTGTTGATTGTGTTAGAGCTTCCCACCTGGCGAGGGTAATCGTACGTCTTGCCTCTAAGATCTGAATATGGAACAGAATCTGAGAGAGAACAAAGAAAATATCAAATCTTTATCAGATTTTTACGTGGGTTACGGTTATTGTTTGGGGTTCACATTTGGTAGTTTTTTTTCCCTTTTTTTGTTTCTATTTTTATTTGGTATTTAAACGATAACTTTTGAAAATTTTTCATTAAATGAGCACATCTGTATTTGCACAAAATCAGATTACATATTAAAATAATATTAAGCTCAATCATAATATGTTCGTTTCTCAAAAAAAAAAAAATCATAATATGTGGAAAGTAAAATAAATTTTATGATTGATTTTTCTTTTTAAACTAAAAGTTAATAAAACGACCTTCTAGTCTAAAAAATCAATTTTATAATTCTATATTATATATTATTTGTAGTAATTAAAATAAGGGACAAATATTTATTTTTAAATTTTTTTATTTATAACCAGATATATATTACATAATTACAATCTTTTTCTCTTTCGCGAATTGTGATTTCTTATTTAACGTTATCCCATAACTCTTCTTCCAAAAACAATTAATTAAATCTTATCTTTAGTTAATATTTCTCAAGAAAACTTATCCTAAATTTCTATCTACTTTAAGACTTGTCTGCTTATTCTAAAATAAATAAATAAATATTCTAATTAATAAATTATTTTTAATTAATTATTTCTTGAATTTTAATTTTTTATTGAACTTAATAATTGATTCCTAATTAATTAGATAATTTAATTAATTAATACAAGTACACGTGTGGCACTTGTCACGTGTAGGCCCTCCAGATACATTAACCGTTTTGGTTGATTTGATTAACCAATTAGTCTATACTTTCATGGTATTTGTGTGGTTTATTATCCGATTAGTAGCAACCATAATTAATTAATATCCTTAAATCAATTAGTTCACATATCATATTATTATAGTTTAGCAACAAATGTGTGATCTATAGCCTAACAACGAATTAAATAGAAAGAACTTTTCAGTCCATGAAAACACATAAAATACGATCTTCCTACTATCTCATCTCTTGATTCCGATCTAAGGCATGAGAATAATTAGAACCCAAGTAATTCTAATCTTAAAAGTTCACTTCATATCCACTTCATGTCGATCCAAGAAATTCCTTTCCAGGGACTCAGAGATGGACTATGAACAACCTATGTAATTAGATATTTTCTTTCCTTAAACGGTCATTTATTAATTGTCACAAACAAGTCTCAAGTGAGTCTAGTCGACACTCCCACTATTTATCGGACTCCTATTGTCTTAGTCAAGTACTCCGAGGTGGACTATGAACAACATATGTAATAAGATATTTTCTTTTCTTAAGCAAATGCAGGTTCTTTATTTAACAACCATTTTATCTCTGTCACTAAGAATTTGGTTGTTAAAACCAAATTTTCTTGTAGTGAACTTATAGCTTAAAATATATTAAGAACATATTTAATTAATTTCAGAAACATAAGACGATCGCATCACATTATTTTTCGTGTGTTCTTAGGTTTCCTCAAATTGTGCAGATCTGGAGGATCCTGACTTTTGCAACTCCAATAAAAATATTCTCCAAACAACAAGAGATTCTCAAAAAATTTATTTTCTCAAATAAACCTTCTGCGTGGAAGTTTCTATTAAAATACTACATCTTCAATGGGTGAAAGTGCACTTTGCTTAAGAATTAAGTTTTGGAATTTGTTTCGAAATTGGTCAAATAATTAATAGATTTATCTTTTACCGTAATATTATGAATTTAAAGTTTGTTTGGATGTAGGTGTATTAAAAAAAAATTAAAATTTGGCGGGAGCCAACACGTGTAAGGATTTTATTTGCCCAAATCTAGCCAAGGTCCAGGTGAATTTTATTTGATTTGAATAATTCTAATTTTTTAAAATAAAAGCTGGTGATTAGTGTACCAAGAGCAGGGCAATAATTGCAATCTAAAGTCTAAACATGTCTGCCGGTTGTCATTACTTTTAAAATATAATTTTTTCGAAAATATGATGCCGAATATATATTGCGTAGAAAATTTTAAAATAAAATTGTCTTGTGTTGTTGTCATGTGTGTCAAATTATTATAGTTATCTATGTATATAATAAGAATGAATTATTATCTATACAATTATATTAATTGAGAGCCTACGACTAATCGTTTTAATCTATTAAACTCTAAAATTTATTTTTTTATTTTTTTATTTCTCTCTCCAGGTGTGTTATCTGTATTTATTTCTTAATTTTTTTTCCTCTCAACTTACTTTTCTTTTTTTTTTATATATTTTTATTGTTTCCTCATTCTTTTTTATTTATATTTTTATTTTTTAATCATATTAAAATTAATTAAAAAACAAATATTAACATAAAAACTTTAATTTAATATATATTTAGATAAATATAATTTATTATTTGTACATACGGAGAGTGCCGGAATTACTGGTATAATTATAAATAGCCACATCGGCTAATGTGGCGGACATAAGAAACAATTTCATAAAATTGGAATTCTCAATATTTTCTATACTTATTGATTATATATTCATTTTTTGTTAGAAGATACCATATAATTTGGAATGTTCGACTAAATCCTCATATATAGTAATTAGGCCAAATTTGTATGGAATTCTCAGGATTTCCTATACTTACTGATTATATATTCATTTTTTGTTAGAAGATGCTATATATTTGGAATGAGAGATTAAATCCCGATATATAGTAATTAGGCCTAATTTGTAGGGGTTTGTTACCTCATTACTTTGCTATATAGTTAGGCCTCATGTACTGTGTATCTATGAAATATCACCATGACTTCAATATAAAGAAATCATTCTCGAATACCTTGCTTTAACATGGTATCAAAGCAGATCGAAATCTTAAGGACTCAGTGTTAGCATCATCGTTCCATACCAATCCCGAGCCCCTTGGCTCAGACATGCAGAACCAACTGGAGGTGACAACCCCAACCAATACCAGTCAAGACCTCTCAATCCAAACCCCAGACATAATGTGCAACAACAACCAAATCCAATCAACCATGCGCTACTCTGATAATTTGTCGATCGAAATCAAATTAAACAACGACAATTTTCTGGTGTGGGCTAGGTTAATGAAGATGGTGATCAGAGGAAGAGGATGTCGATCCCATATAACTGAAAACCCACCAACCCCTGAAGAATCCGACCTAAAATATGATCAGTGGGAACAAGGTGATCAACAGGTGTTTACCTGGATCGTCCAGAAGATAGAAGCTAGCCTCTTTAACAACGTACTCCAATATCCGACTGTGAAGGCGTTGTGGAAGGGACTCACCACCACCTACGGCACCGACGGAGCCTGTTGCAACTCTTCGACCTACATCGAAAGGACAATACACAAAAATAGGAGCGTGACAGACTGGGAGATTTTTGGAACACAATCCAAAATATTTGGATGGCCATCAACCGACGGCAATCTTACCCAATGAAGTGCCCGGAGGATATCAAAGCATTCAACCAACTAATTTTAGAATAGAGATTGTACCAATTTCTCACTGGAGTCGATGAGAAATATGATATAATGAGGAACGATATACTCAATCAAGAAAAGAAACCTTCAATCGAGTCGGCCTATGCTACCATTCAAAAGGAAGAAACTTGCCTCCATATCTTATAGGCAACAACCGACGCCAGAGATAGTGATTCAGATGCTCAAAGGGTCAGATCTGGACTAATCACGATAAGGGGGAAAGGGAAAAATATGCGCTCAGGTGGTATCGGTCGTTCGGTCTCTTTCGACAACCGTACATTATCGCTCGAGGACAGGTCCGATCTTATCTGTGACCAGTGTGGAAAGCCAAATCACACGAAAGACGAATGCTTTGAAATCGGGGGCTACCCGTGCTAGAACAGTGGGCCCGAATCAGAGTAATAGTTGGGCAATATTTCAAAATTTTTGCCATAATCTTGTTACTAAAATATTTTAAATACGCAGGGAATAATTATGTCAGGATAACTCTAATATATACATGCATCGATAACATAATTTTAAATCATAGAGCATATTATCACAATATGCAATGAATAATTAATAGCACATAATTTTAGCATCACAACGATATTACCGTCCTGCAAAATTGGCTATCAAAGGAACTTTTCCAGCTCCTCGTTTGTTTCTCATGAAACCAGCAGAGCTTTCCCGCAATATCCCTATTAAGACTTTGGAAAGTGGACTCCGTCAGTATTTCGCTAAATACCCGAGAAAATATTTTTACTAGAAAAACACTTTTTTTCTAAATAAGAAAATCCCTATTCCTAATTAATTAAGTGGATTATATATTAATTATATAACCACCTAATTAATAATTAATTAATCCTTAATTAAGGATTAATTAACATAATATAGAGAGACTCTGAAAACAAAATGAATTGCTCAGAAATTGATGTCAAAAATCTGATTTTGAAATGAAATATAAGGCCCTATTTATAGCCATGGATTTAAGGGTATTCTCGTCCAATTTCAGAAAAATGTCGTGAAGCCAAGGCATAACCCTCGGAACCTTCCGGAATCGGTGCCGATATCAATTTTTCTTTCAGAAACTTAAAACTTTTCTCACACTCGTCATCCCACACGAATTTCATATCCTTATTTGTTAATCGGGTGGCAATTTTTGAGAAATCCTTCACGAATCTTCTGTAATAGCCGGCCAATCCCAAGAAACTTCTCACCTCGATAACGGTTTTCGGTCTCTCCCATCTCAATACGGCTTCAATCTTTACAGAATTGACTTCAAACCTTTCTCGGAGATCACATGCCCAAGAAAAAAAGCCGATCTATCCAGAATTCACACTTGCTGAATTTTGCAAACAACTTATTTTTTTTCAAATTCTGTAATACTAGCTTGAGATGCCTAGCGTGATCCTCGGAAGATTTAGAGAAGACCAAAATATCCTCGATAAATATCACGACGAATTTGTCCAAAAAAGGCCCGAAGATCCGATGCATCACATCAATGAAAGCTGTTGGGGCATTAGTTAACCCGAATGGCATGATTACAAATTCATAATGCCCGTATCGAGTATTGAAGCCTGTCTTGGGAATATCCTTGGCCCGGATTCTCAACTGATAATACCCCTGTCTTAAGTCGAGTTTCGAATAAACTTTGGACCCTGAAGGATATCAAATAATTTCTCGATGTGTGGTAAGGGATATTTATTTTTGACAGTCATCCAATTCAACTCCCTGTAATCAATGCAAATTCTCAGAGTCCCGTCTTTCTTCTTTACAAATAAAATCGGTGCACCCCACGGCGAAGAACTCGGCCTAATATACCCCGTTTCCAACAATGCATCAAGTTGAACCTTCAATTCCTTCAATTCTACAGGAGCCATCCGATATAGAGTTTTGGAGAAAGGCTTTGCATCGGGATAAAGATCAACAGCAAATTCAATTTCTCTTTCAGGTGGCAAAGAATCTAATTTCTCTGGGAAGACCTTGGAAAAATCCTTCACAACCTCGATTTTCTCCAATTTCATCTGATCTTTTGGTTTATTGAGAATATAAGCAATGAAACATGTGACCCCATTTCTGACTAATCTATAAGCCTCTGAAAAAGATACTAGTGGCACGGTGGTAGAACTCTGACCCACTGAAATCTCTGTACCCAACTGAACTTTCTTTGCCCTGCAATCAAGAATAGCACTGTGTCTATATAACCAATCCATCCCCAGAATAGATCCATACCGAGTCATCGGCATTTCAATAAAGTCTGACAAGAAAACCCGACCCTCGATACTCATCAGAACCTCTCTGAACACTCGATTAGTTATAATGCTACTACCAAATGGAGAACTAATCACATAGCATGCAGAGTCACAAGCAACAGGCAAAGATAAAGTAATAGCAACATCACGCGCAAGAAAAGAGTGGGTAGCTCCGGGATCAAAAAAAGTATAAATGTTCATGCCATTATGCAAATCGTACCTTCTACCACAACAGCGGGGTCAACCTCAGCATCAATCTGCTCCTCGTCCAGTGCATATGCTCGAGCTCGGATCAGTGGCCTCTATCCTTCATTAGGTGGATCCCTGCGGTAGGGTCAAGTGTCTATCCGATGCTCGGCGCTCCCACAGATAAAAAATAACCCTAACCGCCGTCTACAGCCATCGAATGTATGAGTATCACGACAATAATAAGAACAAACGGGTTTCGAAGGAGGTGGCGGCACTGCTGGCTTAGGAGGAGCCTTTTGAACTGGTCCTGCCTATTTATTTTTCTTCCAAGGTGCCTTGGCAGGGGGGCTGAGTAGCATAATTCATCGGCCTCTTGCCCGAATTAAATCCCGAGCTAGATCCTGAAGCCTGTCCAGAGTGTGAAGTAGCTCGCCTAGCATTTACTGAATCCTCGACCTTCAATACCTTGGAAGTAGCCTTTGTCTAGGTGCTCGTGTTTACAGCTTCCAAGGATACCTGAATATCCGATCTCAGGCCATTGATAAACTGCATCATCTTATGAAAGTCGTCGTTGGCGATGTTGGGCGCATATTTAGAAAGCCTTTCGAACTCTGCTATGTACTCCGAGACTGTCATATTACCCTATTTCAGCTCTGTGAATTCCTTAAGTCTTCGGGTGTGAGCTGATGGCGGAATAAACTTATTCTTGAATTCCCGAATGAAGACCTCCCAATTGACTTTCTCACCGGTGGCCTTCAATACTATCCGCGTACTCTCCCACCATGAATAGGCTTCACCCTAGTTCAAAGTAAGGGTGCAGCAAGCCTTCTCTACTGAGTCACAAGGAATAAGTTGCCAGATTCTCTCAACTTCTTTCAGCCACATCTCAGCCTGTATATTATTGCCCTTAAAGAATATAGGTGGATGTTGGCCTTGAATTCCCGAAGAATGGCGGAGATAGGAGCCTCTACCTATACAGGTGGTGCAGAAGGAGGTGGAGGAACATAGTCTCGAACTCTCTAATCAATTAGACCTACAACCGCATCCATGAAATCCTGCGGCTAAGCTAGAGGAGGAACTAGAGGAGGTGGTGGTAGAGGAACAGGTGTGCAATCACGGCGATGATGGCAGCGGTGATGATGTCGACGACCCGAAGAACGCTCACGTCGAGGCATCCTGTAAGTTAAAACACTAGAAATGCATGTTAGGTCAATATATGTACATGAGTGCAATTAAGTTCACAAAATAACTAAACACATAATTCATTTAATTCACAAGAGTTCAAATTATAATGTAACACTCGCAATTAGATAAGTAAATCCCTATGTCGTGCGACCTAGACTCACAAGATTCGACACTAGAACTGCGATTTTGCAATCTGGCTCTGATACCACTCAAAGATGTAACACCCTACACGTCAGAGCATCACATCCCCGCACCACGTGCCCAATTCACATATGAATTGATTTCCATACATGAATCAAACACCTGGCGAACGGATGACAATAAAAATAAATCCCGGCTAGGCAGAAACTAAACCCTATAACCATTCAAGTAATACCAAACATGCATAATATACTCATATTACCACTATCCTGCTCAATATGTACATCAATATACAGTGGCACACCGGCCTCAAAATTCATAGCAATATGTATACAATATGTGTTCAAGTGCTCAGTAATATGCATCTCTAACAAAATATAAGACCAATGCTAGACACAACTCCAACTTCCCGCCTAGCACGCACCTGAAAAGACTGAAAATGGTGGGGCATCAATCTATGGAAGACTGAGTGAGGGGCATTATATATATAAGCGCACATACATGCAAGTTATAGCCTCTGGTGAAGTTTTAAAATAAATCCATTATATAAGTTCAAGAAATAAATTACTTTGCCCGAGATTACAACTATCAATTTAGCAATTTGATTAAAGTTACGATCAATCAATCCGTAGCCCGGCGAATAGGGCAATTCTCCAACACACACCCAGTAGTGAATGACACCAATTACAATTTAATAAGTATGTGATCATGCGATTCATTACTGTGCACAATTAGCAGTTTCATGTAACTTTTTCCCCTGGGTGATATCGGGTTTGCAAGACCCAATTATCCAATCATAGTGTACGTCGGGAACATGACTCCCACGTATAGGATTCCTTCCTTCACCAAACCTCCTGGTGAATTCAGGGTTCATCCTAGTTTGAGAGAGTAGTATATGAGTTACCCGTCAGCCCTTGCTTTCCCGGTTGGCTCACACACTAACTCTCGGGCCCAAAGTGCTATACAGGGTTACTCGCCAAATCATGAACATGAACGATATTTTGGAAAGATCATTTTGCAATACTTGACATTTTTGGAAAAATAATAGATATAATATACATTTTTGGCCGAAAATACACTTAAGGGTTGTTTCGGTTCTACGTATCTAGGACTAAACCTCGCCTGTGAAGACAAAACCGAGAATAGAGCTCACTGAGCCTGCTCCTCATCGACCGGACGCTCTTCTTTTTAAAGGAGAAGAAAGGATAAAGATGATGAGATGATGCTTTCTTGATGATTCCTAATTGATTATGCACAAATTCTAGCTTGGGAATGAAATTGCCAATTCTTAATGCTTCTTGGGGTTTCTACCGAGGGAGAGCAAAGTGTATGTATGTTTGAAAATGGAAATGCTACAAGCTTCTCTGCATATGTAAATGCATGTATGTCAATTTGCATCTAAGTCCTCCAACTAGTAAGTACTATGCTCAAGTTCACACTTAGGAAAATATGATCAAGTAGGTCCTCGAAAAGTGGAAAATGATCAAGTAAGGACATCGGGCAATCAAGTCACGTTCAATCACTTATTTCAAATGTTGATCAAATATAAATGTTGCAAAATTTTCACAAGTTCCAAATAATTCACATAATTATAAGTAAATATGTGAAAATTTTATAATTTTACCAAGTATATAATTAAATTGATTAATTATTAGTTCTCTCGAGCACACACGTGTCGCGTTTACCTGAAATTTGGAGCCTGCAGTGATAGAAATGCCACGGAGTAGTTTGGATGCAGATAGAGATCACCGCGACAACTCTAACATGACTATTATGTTTCCGAAAATGTAGACAACATACCACCTAACCAAATATTCTTTTCAGAATATTCTTAGTTTCATGATTTAGAAAAATTGGGCCGTTACATCAGATGTTTACAATCAGCCCTAGTTAAACTTGGGAGCAATATACGTACATAACTCGCCCAAAACGAAATACATACCTTCACCGAAAGTAGTCATGTTCACGATCCCGACTCCGCCATTGCCCTCGAGGATTTTGACGCTCTTGATTGCCTGAGGCAAGACTTGTGGGATGAGGTTGTCGCTATCAAGGATGAAAGACTTGAATAGCCTCTTTGGAGGGATTGAGGAGACGATTTCTTGCTCGTAAGTGATAGCACCCATGATTGAATTAAGCTAGGATTTTTAGAAAGTCAAGTAAATGGGGTTTAATGTAATATAGAGAAGGTATGTAATTAAGCAAACTGATGTATGTTTGTGTGCGAAATTTTGAGGGATAGAGGGCTCTATTTATAGGTGAATAAGTGTGAAAACAGATTACGTTTTTATGAAGCTATATATTATGGTTTTATCCACGTTGTATTAATGTGTATATATATTTAATTATAGTCTTCTTTTGTTGACATAAAATGACAAGTTGATATTTCTTTGTATAAAGTAAATGGTTACCTAGTTTGAAGTTAAGCTTCGGTAGCTTCCATGGAAAAATGGGGCATTATTAATTAATTTCTGAAAATTTGAGTTTGATTTTTCGAAGTTAATTAATCTTTTCAATGAATTCGATTAGTTCTCATGTTTTTTAATAAGAGTTTCTTCGTTAATTAACATTCATGCTTAAAAACAGTCGTCAAATAATGCTTGGAGATATAAGCACAAGTCAAGAATCTAGTGTAAATCGACTAAATTTTCAGGGAGTTAGAAATATGAAAAAATGACTTGCAATTTAAAAAAATCAAGAGACTAATCAGCAGTAGAACATCCCTTAATTCCCCAATGATATTATATATTCACAAATTATTTTTTTAGAATCACCAATATTTCTAACTTATACGCATGCATACTGATATGATCACCGGCGATGATGAGTCTGCTTTGGTGCCGCCGGTAATGGAGGAGCAGGAAGATGAAGATGGCGGTGGAAGTGAGGCTACGGTGAGGCATAGTAGTCGGTGCGACGCACACCAGCTTGGAGGACAAATTATGTTTAAGGCATCTTATGTTCATGCAGTAGACGTTGTTATTTAATTCTGCTTGGTTTTATTATTTCGTTTATTGCAACTTAGGGGTTTAGTTGTATTGTTTGTTGCTTAGGGGGGGTCCTGGTTTATGGGTGTCGTATTTAATTACGTGTTTGAACAATTTGGCAGATTATTGAGAAATAAAGTTCTCCTTTCAACCTTAAATTCCCTCCTCTTTCTTCACCCCCAAAGTTCTCCCTACCGACGGGTCTTGCCGGAACTTTACGAGCTTGAGACCGCTCTAATCATCTCCTTAATTGAGTTCATATCATTGGTGCTCTTGTTGAGAGTTTACTATGGCTAAATCTGTGAGCGCTACCAAATTCACTGAATTTCAAGAACAAACCGAGGCCACTCAGAAGGAATTTCAGAAGCAATTAAACATTACCATGACAACGGTACAAACGATAACACAATCTATGCAGCGCTTGCAACAGGACATGACTACCTTGTTTGCACGAACTGATAAACCACAGAGTTCCAACGCCGTGACTACGGCGATTCAGCCACGCCGCGAGGATGGAGTTTTGCAGCAAGGGTATAACCCGGTGACTAAACTACGACTGGATATGCCAAAGTGAGATGGAACAGGCCCACTCGGGTGGCTATTTAAGGCACAAGAGTATTTTACGTTTTATGGAATTGCCGAAGAATCGCGTTTGGCAACTGTTGGGCTGATGCTGGAAGGATCAGCACTTGACTGGTTCCGGTGGCGTCAACGTAGCAATCTGTTGGAGTCGTGGCCAGATTTTGTTGACAAATTTAAGTTGCGTTTTGATCCCTTCAATTATGTTGACTATTTCGAACTGCTTGCGAAGGTGCAACAAACAGGTTCTGTGATGGAGTACCAAAACACATTCGAGAAGATATTGGTGAATGTGAATGATGTCTCTAAGGCGAACTTGCAGTCTTTGTTTCATGCCGAGCTAAAGACGCCACTCCAGCATGAAATTACCCTAATGAAACCTACTTCATTGTCTGCTTCATTTGCATTAGGCAGAGAAGTGGAGGCTAAGCATAAGACGTGGACGGGAAACGCAGCGTCGCGGGCATTGAGTGGTTATTCACCGGTGCCTCGTACTGGGAGCTCTTCTTCCACGGTGATGGTTCCGCCCACTAAGGGACCACTCCTACAAAGTCAAATCCTACCGCAACGCAGTGGCCTTCTCCACCTATTAGACGGCTGATATATGAGGAACGGAAGACTCGTGAGAAACAAGGGTTGTGTTATAATTGCGATGCCAAGTGGGAACGGGGGCATCGATGTGGGCGTTACTTGTTGCTCATGGGAGATGATAAGGAGGATGATGGTGAATCTGAGATGAAGGAGGGTACGAAAATAGTAACCACGGATGTATAAACCCTGCATAGCCTTGCCGCGGGGTCGAGTCCGCGTTCGTTATGTCTTTCAGGTATGATGAGTGAGATGGTGGTTACGGTTTTGATTGACGGGGGTAGCACCTACAACTTCATTCATCTGACAGTGGTGGAGAAGTTGCAATTACCGGTGAGCTCGATACCACCGTTTAGGGTTTATATGGGTAATGGCGCTTATTTGGTTTGCAAGCAACAATGTGTTGTGTACCATTGTTAATGTAGGGATCGACATTTGCGGTGGACGTCTTCGTTCTGCTGGTTCATGGGTCGTAAGTGGTTTTGGGGGTGTAGTGGTTACGACTGTTAGGAAAGGTGGGGCATGATTACGAGAATCTCACGATGGAGTTTCAGTAGGGATGGTCGAAGCGTAGTTTTGAAGGGAGGACCACGAACACCGAAAGAGATTACCCTCCACCATTTGTGTGCGCTGTAGGCATCCGAGAGCATCGCGGATTGCTTTGAGTTGATGGTGGAACCACCGCCTGTACCGTCCAAAACAGCGGTAATTCCTGAGGGTTTGATACCTGAAGTGGCAGCGGTACTACGGAAATTTGAGGCCGTATTTCAAGTGCCGACGGGCTTACCCCCGCTCCGGTGGAGTGATCATCGAATTAAGTTGATTCCTGGCACCACCCCAGTAAATGTTCGATCTTACCGTTACCCCCATTTTTAGAAATGGGATATTGAATGATTAGTTCAAGAAATGATGGACCAGGGGCTTATTCGACCGAGTCGCAACCCGTTTTCTTCACCCGTGTTGTTGGTAAAGAAGAAAGATAATTCATATCATTTTTGTGTGGATTACCGAGCCTTGAATGCTGTTACGGTTCCAGACCATTTTCCCATTCCAACAGCCGATGAACTGTTTGATGAATTGGGGGCCGCGAAGTACTTCTCTAAATTGGATTTACGGTCGGGCTATCATCAAATCAGAATGCATGATCGGGATATCTATACAATCGCTTTCCGGAGGGTCACTACGAGTTCCGAGTGATGCAATTCGGACTCACTAATGCTCCATCGACATTTCAAGCTTGCATGAATCGATTGTGTGCCGCATATCTACTTAAGTTCGTAATTGTGTTTTTTGACGATATTGTGGTTTACAGTCCTACATTAGCTGATCATGTGATGCATTTGGAAGTGGTGTTGTCCTTATTACAATCTAATGTCTTCTTTGAGAAATTGTCGAAATGTTCCTTTGCTACGACATCGATTGATTATTTGGGACACGTGATCACGGGGGGGTTTCTGAAGGTGGATGAGGGGAAGATTGCGGCCATGTCGGGTTGGCCTGTTCCGAAGTCAGTTAAGCAGTTAAGAGGGTTTCTGACTATGATGCATGGACATGGACACGACGACACGGATACGGTGATATAGATTTTTTTTAAATTTTCTACGTGAGGAGTGTCGGACACTGTGTCCGACACGGCACGACACGGCAAAATGATACTTTTAGAAGTGTCAGTGCATTAGAGGTTTCTGGGGTTAACCGGTTACTATAGACGATTCATCCACAACTACTCTCATTTGGCTGCTCCTCTAACTGATTTGTTAAAAAAGGATAATTTTGGTTGGAATGAGGCCGCGGGTCAAGCTTTCGATAGCTTGAAGCGAGCCATGTGCTCAGCTCCTATTTTGAAGTTGCCGGATTTTGGTGTGTTTTTTGTGGTGGATACCGATGCTTCCGGCACGGGCATTGGCGCGGTGCTTCTACAGAATGAGCAACCTATTGCTTACTTTAGTAAGAAGCTTGGACCGAGACATTTGGCGGCGTCCACATATCATAAAGAATTGCACGCCATTGTTGAGGCGGTTCAAAAATGGCGGCAGTACTTGTTGGGGTGCGAGTTTGTCATTCGTACTGATCAGAAGAGTTTGGAGAATTATTGCAACAGGTCATTCAGACTCCGGACCAACAGTTTTATGTTCGCAAGTTATTGGGATTTCAGTTCCGTATTGAGTACAAGCCGGGTCTGTCTAATGTTATCGCGGATGCTCTATCTCGGCGTGAAGAGGAACCGGTTCTGGGCCACTGCTTTGCTATGATATCACAACCTGTTTCTGATATTTGGGATTGAATCCGCGAGGAGAATAAACAGCCCCAGATTTGCAGCTTCTACACGCTGCTCATGTATCAGGAACGTTGCAGTTGCCTTTCGAGGTTCATAATGGTTTGCTTTATTATGGGCATAGGCTCTGTGTTGGGAAGGAGTCAGGACTCCACGAGGTGCTTATGCGAGAATATCATGACTGACCGATGGGGGATCACGCCGGGGTTCTTCGCACTTTTCAGAGGTTGTCTTCGGGGATTTATTGGCCGCATATGCGGGCTGATATTCGCAGCTACATTGCTAAGTGTCTCACGTGCCAATCGGCAAAGTTCTCTACTATACCACCCTCGGGATTGCTGCAACCTCTGGCTATTCCGGAACGAGTTTGTGAGGATGTGAGTATGTATTTTATTACCGGACTTCCGAAGTCTTGTGGGTTTTCTGTAATTATGGTGGTAGTTGATCGTTTAACTAAATATGCTCACTTTGGTGTGTTACCGGCTGAATTTGATGCTCATAGGGCTGCTTATTTGTTCACGGAAATGATGGTGAAATTGCATGGTGTGCCGGCATCCATTGTATCAGATCGTGATCCAATATTCACGAGTAAATTTTGGACTTCGTTGCATACGATGAGTGGTACTACTCTTAAATTGAGTTCCGCATTTCACCTACAAACGGAAGTGATGAATAGAGTGTTGGAGCCGTATCTTCGGGCCTTTTTCCATGAGACACCGCGTGATGGACAATGGTTTATATTCACGCATGGCAATAATGATATAGTGCCTTTCTCAATTGTTTTTATTGAGTGTTGATACGATAGATTTTTTTCATTTGCTAATGAATTGGATCCACCCTGATTCGATCAATAATCAAATTCTTGGCTAGATTGAAAATTGACAAATACAAATACTATCTCAAGCTCTATCTTGTAAGCCAGTAGATAAACTAGCCAAAAGCCCTGCCTAAGAAAGTTGTGGCGGTGAGATCAAGTGTTGGTGCAAAGTGCAAACCTCACTTTTTAGCGCGGAATTCGCTGGTGAACCCCTAAATTTCCCATTTTTTTTTAAAACTTCTTCTTACCATTACCACGGGTTTCTAAAATACCTTTTATTCGCAGCTATATATATATATATCATGTGACAAATGAAAAAAAAAAAAAAAAAGAAAACTCAATCAAAAGATTACTCGATTTTCTTGTCAGTTGCAACTCTTGTTTGTTGATTTCCGACCTATCCATTTCAGTGGTTCAGGATCTATGTTGGACTTGGATGCCGTCTCTTCTTTCTTGTTTTTCCAAGAGATCAATGATCAGCCAAGGAAAAAAAAAACCATTAGTAAAGCTAGATTTTCATAGCGAGGTGCTTCGAGTCAGTGAGGCATTATAGTAGGGTCAAAACCCTATGTGCTATAATAATAAACTAAGAACGCTCCTCCTTATCCATAGAGGAGTTAAACGAGTTAGCTAGTTGGACTAATTATTCAGTTTGATGTATACATAAAGATTAGTTAGGAATTAGTCCTACATTAATATACATATATATAAGCTGCCAATTAAGCATGTGTGAATGGATTGAAAATTATTAAAAATTTAGGTTGAGGCCTGCATTATTTTACTTGGAAAAAATTATTGCAAGGAATATATATGGGGCCATTTTATGAGTAGAACTAGAAATTTAAGCTTTTGTTGTTGTGATAAACTTATATTGTTCAACATAATTATCGGGAAAATCTTGTGAAATATTAGAAAATATAAAATAAATTTTATGTTTCGAAAATTAGCATAGAAAACTCTATATTTTATAAAAATGAGCAACAAAAACTCTTAAGTGTTAGTATTTTTTTTTCTTCCCGATAGAATTTTTATGATATTTATATTATTCATTGATTTTTTTTTTATTTTTAAACACACACATTCTCAAAGACCTTTTTGTTTTTTTAAAACACACACTCTTAAGAGCCACAGAGATTCGAATCCGAATTATTCCCCTAGAAAAAAATCTTTTAACCATTTGGATCAATCCTTTTGGCTCATTGATTTCTTTTATATTTCATTTCTAAAATTTGTTTTAAATTCCTTCTTAATTCTTTGGAAATTTTGATTTATAAATGTTTGTTGACTAATATTTAATTTTATTTTTGTAAAAGGGGTAAGAACATAATTTTCATATTAAAAAATGAATTTTCCGTCACATGTGGCACAGAAGATGCGGGGGTTTTGTGCTCATTTTTATAAAATACAGGGTTTTTTATGTAATTTCTGAAACATAGGGTTTATCTTTCATTTTTTGAATTTCATAGGTTTTTTCGGATAATTATCTCATATTATTCGTTTTTGTCGTGTTGTGTTGAATATTTATCACGTGAGTTATTAAAAAATAAAATGGGTATGCCATTTGCCATATACTGAAACAATATATATTATCAACTCGTAGCTAGAATATAAAATCCAAATATTAATTAATCCACAATTCCATCATTACATATAAATATTACAAAATAAATACATCTTAAATGCATCACCAATATGCTTATTACAAATGCAATTTCCAATTAAAAAGCCAAAAACAAAATCAAACACACCTCAAGATCAGCACACCATACATAATTTTATTCAATTCCTGCAAAATGAAACAAGAAAAGGTCATGAAACCATTGATACTTACATGTAGGCATGAGGGTGTGCATGGAGGTGGGCCTCAACAGCCTTGAAGAGTGCCTTCGCCTTCTCTTTCCCTTCCTTAATCTTCTCCTCCGTGATGTGGTGGTCGTCCCCCTTGGTGTGGTACGTGCTCATCGTCTTGCAGACCGACCCTACGTCCGGGCCCTCCTTGATCTTAACCACGTACGAGATGGAATCGAGAACTCCAGCCAAGGCATCCCCGTCAATCATGGAGTACTTGAACACGTGGTTTTCCTCGTCAATCTCATCAATGCAGTGTTTCGCGGTTTTATACTGGCTCCCTGCATGGATTTAGATGTCTACAATCAGCCCTAGTTAAACTTGGGAGCAATATACATACATAACTCGCCCTAAACGAAATACATACCTTCACCGAAATTAGTCACCTTCACCGTCCCGACTCCACCATTGCCCTCGAGGATTTCGACGCTCTTGATTGCCTCAGGCAAGACTTGTGGGATGAGGTTGTCGCTATCAAGGATGAAAGACTTGAATAGCCTCTTTGGTGGGATTGAGGAGACGATTTCTTGCTCATAAGTGATAGCATGCACGGCCCATGATTGAATTAAGCTGGATTTTTAGAAAATCAAGAAAATGGGGTTTAATGTAATATAGATAAGATATGTTATTAAGCAAAGTAATGTATGTTTGTGTGCAAAATTATGAGGAATAGCGGGCTCTATTTATAGGTGAAAATGTGTCAAAATAGACGTAGGTTGTTATGAAACTATATATTATACTTTTATCTATGTATTAATTAATGTATTGTCTTCTTTTTGTTGACAAAAAATGACAAGTTGATATTGCTTTGTTGTAAAGTAAATGTTTATCTAGTTTGAAGTTAGGATTGGTAGCTTCCGTGGAAAAATGGAATTAATTATCGATTAATTTCTAAAATATTGAATTATTTTTCGAAGTTCATTAATTTTTTGAAATTGAATTCGATCCGTCCTCATGTATTTAATAAGATTTTCTTAATTAGTTAATTCGCATCGCTACGTAAAAATACTGGTAAAATAATGCGTGAACATATAAATATAAATTCAAAATCTAGTATAAATCGACTCAATTTTTAGCTATGGAGTCAAAAATCTTTTAAATATTCATTCAAATTATATGGGCCTTCCCGGAAGATGGCATGGAGAGGAGATTAATGGGTTTTTATAGAGTGAACAAATGGGAATTAGCGCAGCTTTTCGTATAAAAAAATAATGAGTTTAAGGAACGAGGGCAGAATGGTGGATATGACTCAGGTATGATCACTAGCCTTTATATTTATAAAGAATGGGAAGGTAATTTGGTGTTTTTGTATAATCATGTTTGCTGGCCTTTGGGAATGATGAAAGGTATGTGTTTTGGTCTTCAGGCTTTAATTGATAGGTACAATAGTTATATCAATGTGGAACGGATCTACAATATTGTAAATCAGAGTAGTTTCATTAACTGGAAGCGCCTGAAAAATAAGGGTAACCAACTTTATCTCATGAATAAACATATTACGTATATCTGGGACATAAGGTTTAGAATTGTTACAGCGTTTAATTTTTTCTTGGGCGAGAATGGTATTTCTACACAGGAGGACTTAATTGGAATAGCTTGGCAATGGAGAGTAAATGGTCTTAGCTTTTGGCCAGAATGCAACTATGGAATTGACGGTTTCTTAAGAATCTGAATCAGAAACCAATCCTTTAATGACTCGAGTAGCCCTGTGGACGCTAATGTTAAGCATGCGATCGACTGTTGCATTATAGCCCGGAAGACTGGGCGCCTCAGATTGAGGTCAATGGAAGATCTGATTATCACGTTCAGTATGAGGGGCCAGATTCGTAATTTCTTTTGTAGAAAGCATTTCAATTATAAGAATAGAGGTGTAATTATGTTGTTTTTTATTATTTTGGAGGGGAGAGAACATTACTGTACTTCGGGTCTGAATGATCCCTGGATCATGAACGTTTGTATGGTCTTTTTTGACGTGGATGGGTACTTATGCATGAGATGGGGCCCTCGGTAATAACCCTACGGCTTGTTGTCAGTTTCCTAAAAACAGGGAGTCAACCGAGTTATAAATGATTAGCTAGTTAGACTAAGGGGGTGTTTGCAAACTCTACTCCATAAGTAGAAGCAGAAGTGAAAGCGGTTAAAAATTGCAGTAGTAAAAGCGGTGAGTGTTTGGAAAAAAAAAAAAAGTGATTAGCAGAAAAATAATCAGTTGAGTGTTTGCAAAGAAAAGTTGATAATCACTTATAATTTTTATAAAGTTACTAATTTGTCCTCAAATATTTTAGAGTATTATAATATGATTAAGTATTCTATTAATATATAACTTATAATAAATTATTATAATTTTGTATAAAATTATTTATAATTAATCATACATGAAATTATTTTATATATTTTTTTATTTATAAATTTATAAAACTTAAGAAAAGAGAAAATATTTACTTGGTAATTGTAAATTTTTAAAGGTATGAGAATTTTTGATATTACAAAATTTTGATCAGCGGAGAAAAGAAAAAGATTCAACGAGTTGGAAAAAAGAATAATGAGCATATAAACATTAGAGTTGTATTTGTATGGTAAAAGGTTAATTAGAAATATTAATATTTTACGAAGGATATTATTGTCAAAATAGAAGTTTAAATAAATTTAAAAAAACCGTATAAGCAGAAACAGAATTCAGAAGCATGTCATGGCCTGCTTCTAGATTCTGGCTTATTTCTGCTTATTTTAAGCAGAAGTTGGGTTTCCAAACACTCCAAAACTGCTGAAAATAATCACTTATCTTATAAGTGCTTATTTTCAGAGTTTGCAAACACTCTCTAATTATTCAGTTTGATCATTGATGTATACATAAAGAATATTAGGAATTGTTCAAAAATATATATAACTATATACGCTGCAATTTAAGCTTGTGTGGATAGATTGACAATTATTAGGAATTTAGGTTGAAGCCTGCATTGTTTGACTTGGAAAAATTATTGCAAGGAATATTATATATATGTGGCCATCTTATGAGTAGAACTAGAAATTTAAGCTTGTTTTGTTATGATAATACACGAATCCCCCTGAATTTTTTAAAAAAAAATTATTATATATAAATTTTAATATATTTAATTATTTTTCCTTACTAATACAAAATTACAGTTCACCATTTTTAATAACTGGGGGATATATTTTTAGATAAATTTAAATTTTACTATCAATTTCATTTCTTTTTTTTTTCTAAATTCAAATCCTCTTTTTATTATTTTTTTAAATAAATTATTTTACTCTTCTTTCCAAATATAAAAGAATTATAACTCAATCTTTTTTATCGTCTCTCTACATGACATCCTTTCCTTTACCTTTCCTACCCAATCTTTTTTATTCCCTATTCTTCTTGGCTTTTTATTCTATTCCTTCTATTTTTCTTTTTCTCAATGTAAAACTTAATTTTTTAATATTTAAAATTTACACTTGAAAAAAGAAGTGTATTGTAGTCCAAGTTCAAGTTAGTTATCAAATAAAAAAAATTAAAAAGCTAGTTATCAAATAGAGTCAAAAGAAGAGGTGATATTAATTTATTTTAAGTTTATAGTTTAAAGTTATACTTGGTTTGTTTATATACACCAAATAAAATAATATCTATATTTTAAATTATATTATTTGTATTATTTATATTTTTAATTTTTGCCCTTCATTATTTAAAATCCCGATTTCCCTACTTATATATAATTTGTTTATGTTGCGATATGTTAGATATTTATCACATGGTATTAAAATAAAATCGGTATGTCATTTGCATTATATAGAAACTATATATATTATAAACTAGTAGCTAGCTAGAATGTCAAAGCCACATATTAATTCACAATTCCATCATTACATATAAATATTACAAAATAGATACAACATAAATGCATCACAAATATGCTTATTACAAACCCAATGCCCATTT
>JBBMKE010234625.1:0-14477 GCA_037834125.1 Lippia alba | reverse complement strand
ATATTTAATATATTATATTTAATATATATATAATATAGCCGTGTCGAAGCCGTGTCGTGTCCTAAAATTTTTGAAAAATTCATGTCGCCATGTCCGTATCGTGTCCGTATTGCCGTGTCCATATCCGTGCATCATAGGTTCTAGACAACTAATATAAGATGGTCTTGTAATTCATACTATCAAATTGCTGCAGAAGAAGGAAATTCAACATTGACTTGATGAGTCAACATCACTAGCATGTATCATAATTCATAACCAAAGATTGCTTCCACTTCCAATCTTACTTACTATTTCTGGCTTTGTCCTTTTACTCCCAAACATCTTTTCCATTTTCGGTTGACATTCTTTCATCAAAATTTGCGGTTCAAATATAAGTTAATTTGAGATATAGAGTAGTAGTAAGAATAGTTACCTTAGTTAAAAGTAAGATGTTTAATATTTTCTTTAAATGCATTATAATTGTATTCTATATACGCATCAATCGAACTTTAATTTTTTCAAACTTTCTTAGTACTCAATGGTGTAGATATCTCTCTTTATTAATCATAATTGCATTCTAATAAAAAAATTGAACATGGGACATTGATTATGATAAATCGTATAGTTACGACAATATGGTAAAGGGCCGCTTTGATATATAATTTGGGGATGAGATGACAAACAACAAATTAAAATAACTCTAATGGCTGCTAGTACCACATATATTAATTGCATAAATAAGTATGAATTTTAAAAAAAGAATATAAATTAGTACCTATAATTTATACTGAGGTAGAATGGCGTCCAATCGCTTGTTGGAATAAATCTATGCATATATAATGTGAAAACTAATTGTGGGACTTCATGGTCATTAACTCAAAAGAATCTCACTTATGTTTCATTCATTACCCCATATATGTGAATTAAAGTAGTAAGTAGTAACACATGCTTCGGCTTGACGGATATTTCAAGTCTTTGCTTCACATTAGTCTTAGAAATCATTAAAGTGAACAAAAAATATGATTCATTCAGTATAGACATTATTCCATTGTAGGGGGGCGTGACAGCAAGAAAAAAGACTTCTTAATAGTGACTTGAGAATATTAGGGCCCAAGGGACGCGAAAGTCTTTTTTTGGGGAGATAACCCTCAATTTCTTTTTCCTTTATTTTTATCTCTATTCTATTATATGACTTGCACTTTTTTTAATTTTTTTTCTATTTTTTTTATTTTATTTCGAAAAACACATCGATATTCAAAATTCACAACTGAATATCAGATCTAGATCTACATTCTCTCTCATTCTTTTTCTCTCATTCTTTCTCTCTTTCGATCTAGATCTACATTCTCTCTCATTCTTCTTCTCTCCTTCTTTCTCTCTTTCTCTCACGGCGATTTGTCTTCTCACCTCCTCTAGCCGCCGGCCTCCATCGCCTCCGATGATTTGTCTTCTCACCTTCTCTCACAACCCGCCTCCATTGCCTCTGATTCGTTCTCTTCATCGACGTCGATCCGTTCTCTGCAATCGTCTCCGATTCGTTGTCTGCAATCATCGTCGTCGATTTGTTCGTTCTCTGCAATCATCGTCGCCGATTTATTTTCTGCAATTGCCTTTGTCGAGTAGAAATCATTTTCTACAACTAGCTCTAACTACATATTTGTCATCTACAATCGGTTCTACAATCGTGTTTGAAGATCAATAAATCTTATTCACTTCTTCTATTCTTCTTTTTTTTTCTTCTTCTTTGAGTATGAAAAATTAGATATTTTGAAGATTTTGCAGCGATGTAGTGCTAGATTGCAGCACTAGAACGCTGCAATCTCGCACTAGATGTCTACAATCTCACACTATCGCTGCAATCTCGCACTAGATGTCTACAATCTCACACTAGATCGCTGCAATCTAGTGCTAGATTGAGCGATCTAGTGCGAGATTGCAGACATCTAGTGCGAGATCGCTGCAATCTAACACTCGATTGCTGCAATCTTGCACTCGATTGCTGCAATCTTGCACTAGATCGCTGCAATCTTGCACTAGATCCGTGGAAGAAATACGGATCTTCAAAAAATAAAAGAAAATAAATAAAAAAGAAAAAGAAATAAACAAAAATAAAAAATGTGAATATATGAATAAAAATAATAAATTAAAATAAAGAGAAAATAAAAGAAAATAAAAAAATAAAAGAAAAAAAAATTCATCTAGTGCTAGATTGCACTAATCTGGTGCTCGATTTTAAACACGTGACAAATAATTATGTTTAATATTTATTTTATTACACATAATTGAGAAAAGGGTTATATACTCAATTCTTTTTAAACTAGGGGTTAGGCATGCAAACGAGACGAGCCGAGCTTTGACCTTTTTTCCTGGCTCGAGCTCGGGCTCGATCAGGCTCGCGGCTCGGCTCGGCTTGACTCGAGCTTTTTACAAATATATATTTTTGAATTAAAATTTTATTTTTTATAATTATTAAATATATTTTTATATATAATAATATATATTATCTAATATATATACAAATATATAATAAATATATTACTTTTAAATTAATTTTGTATACAAATCAATATATTTATATATAATATTATGTATTTATTAAGTATTTATATATATATAAATTAATATATTATTTTTTATTTAAATATAATGGCTCGCGAGCCACGAGCCTATAATAAAAAGGCTTAGGTTCGGCTTGAAGGCATCCGAGCCGAGCCGGCTTGTTTGCATCCCTACTAGGGGTTACATAACGAAAAAAAGGCTTATGAGGGTTATTTATGAACTCTCCCTACTTGACTTCGGGAGTTATTTAATTTTGTGGGTGGGGGACCAAAAGCATGTAATTCTAAAGTAGAAGAAACCAGCCAGGAAATTATAAATTTGATATATCAATCTAATTAATTTAATAATTTTGACACATTTTATTTTTTGGGATAAATAGAATCGAATTTTAAAAATTATGCAATCTAAATATATCTAATGCATTTTTTGATTGAAATACAATTTCACCAGCTGGAAACCATACCACTTTTTATTCGTAGCGAACTAATGTAAATTTCGGGAGTAAAATCAGTTTTCGAATACACTAAATTACTTGATTTTAAAGATACAGTCCTGTGTTATCGCTAGAAAATAAAATATACCAAAAATTGTGAATTGATCGTATACTAAATCTGCAAAACAAGTTCTATATAAGTTGATTATTGCAGGGTAAAACTCATCCGAACACATTAGTCGGGGGACTAGAATTATAATTTGAGGTAAATATAGGATCATGTTGCAGCAAAAAATATTTGGTTGATTAGGAGTTGGGACTCGGGAAACAGGCTTTTCCTCTTTCAATGGCTTCCATGTTTATATTTTCCTTAAAAACTTTTCATAATATGAAGGCGACGACGTTCACATTGTCGCATCGTCGCATCGTATCATACTAATGTGTTCGGGACACTCGGGAAACGGCTTCCAGCGGACACTACTGACGTTCACATTGTACGCATCGTACTCGCGGGAAAACCACTCCAATTAATTTCAAATGGATGATTAAATACATCATTTTGTAAACCTTGAATCAAAGTCACAAATACATAATAATTAATGTGTGCCCCATTCCTGAAAGCCCTTCAGGCTTCATGTATGGGCTTACAATTTGGGCTTAAAATGAGAATTAGCCCAGATTATTATAAGTTTCGAGGCCCAAATTAGCTTCAATATATGGTTAACGAACCAGAGCCTTGAAGCCCAACTTGTAGAGTTTGTCAGATTTATGATAAAGGTTAAGTTCCTAACATAACTATGGCATTTTCAAGATTACTAATATATATTTTTTCCTTAAAGAAAACTCAATATGTATGTATATATTATCCCCATAGTCTTATCAATTATGTCGAACTTTATAATACTTTCAAATTTAAATAAAAAATAAAATGCCTTTGTTATTATTAATTTTTTTTAAAAGAATTGAATTTAGAACACCACAAGATACATTTTAAAAAAAAGAAATAAATCAAACCTGTCAAAATGACAATAAAATTATTATCGAAATCCACTCGCAGTCAGAACTCAAAACCAACAAATTCATACAATTGGCATTGAGCCAAAGCAAAATGTTAAACACGAAGCCACAAAGCCCAACAAAAACAAGAACAAGACCACCAAGAAGAATTGGGTCCCTTTTACAAATCAAACTTAAATAATTTTTCGTTGGTCTCAATTCGGGACATCCAAATACTTGAAATTCAATAAAACTATCGTCATAAGTACACATCTCACAATGAACGATCGATCCTCAAGACCACTGCTCTTCTCCCAATAGTAATTAATTTCAGGATGGAGGCTAAACTTATCTTGCTGATATCGAACATCATGTACTAAGTTCCCATCAAATTCTAAAAGGGTTTGTCTGCATATAACATTAAAGCATCAAATTAGTAATTTTTGCAGACATTCAATAAAGTACTCTACACTATTCCATTTCGTATAATTCTATAATACAACAATTAATATTTACACACATAATCTCATCTCATCCCTAGTTTTTTCGTTTTTTTCTCATCGATTGGGAAGATCAGGAAACGTCTCTCCACTTCGCTAATTAATATATCGTTGTTTGCTGACATTTGCTTTTCTCAGTTTGTACGCATCACCTTAGCTAAATAAAGGGAAATTTGTATCATCACCACATGTTCTCCGGTGGAGCGAGGTTAAGATCGAGATTGAGGCCTTTGTTTGGCGGCGGTTCCGGCTGATTAGCGACGTCTGACGACGAATCGGACTCCCTCGACGGCTGATTTTCTCCTTCGTCTACGGCGGCGCATGCGTCCCTTATCCCACGAAAGTTATTCATCAATTCTGCGATTTCTTGGCACGACTCGGCGCAAAGGCGGAGCATCATCGCCGGCAATGGCATGAACCCGACAGTTTGGGATGCGGCAGCGGCGAGGAGGTGGTGATTCCGGTAGAAATACGCCAACGGTGGCGGAGATTGGACGGCGGCGGTGCGGGAGAGGAAATGGTTGTTCGGGTGGAAATACGCCAATTGGGGCGGCGCCACCGGAAGCTGGACGACGCCTCCGCCGTGACTGGGGTTGTCGCTATCATTGTTGTTTGACAAACCGCACATTGTTTCGCGGCTGCCGCTGCCGCCGTCTTGGGACGGAAAGTTGATCTTGGCCTTGTGGCCGCGGAAGCGGCGTGCGGCCTCGTCGTAGGCTCGGCCCGCCTCCTCCGGCGTGTCGAATGTTCCTAACCAAATGCGGCGCTTCCTCGTCGGATCCCTAATCTCCGCCGAGTACCTCCCCCACGGCCTCTTCCGAACTCCCCGTAAACGCACACCGCAATCACCACCGCTGCAGACGGCGGCTTTCGCTTTGGATCCGGCCCTCCTATTCGGCGCCATTGCAGCAAAGAGTGAGTAATGATGGGAATATTTAATTTGTAGTGTTTTAAGAGTTTGGAGAAAGAAAGATGATTGAGGACTGAGAATTGGCAGGGAAACTACGGTATATATAGTGGTGGAGAGAGAGAGTTGCGGCGGGGGGGCCCGCCGGATATGGCGTGGCAAAGGGAGAAATGGTGGCGGTGGCGGGGATACATGGGAGGTGTGAAAGAGTGATTAAGTTTGTGAAGCTGACTATTACATTGCCTGCAACTATTGTCCTTTTCTCACACAATGTGTTGCATAACCTCTAACAAATTAAAGCTGCTTTCTTTGCTTTCTCACTAATTCTTGATTTAGATCTTTTATGTAATAATTAGAGAATCTTCAAATCTCAAATAGTTGGATAAATATATATTTATTACTTGATTGATTGTTTACTTTAAATATATTTGTTTAATATCTAATTTGGTTGAACTCATCTTTTATGATATTATCTTTCATAATTTTGACGTGAATTTCATTCGATCAAATTTAATTAGTTGTATATATATTAGATATGCAACATTAATTCTATTTGAATAATTGTTATTTTATAAGATGCGGTCACGGGATGATTAACTTTTATTCATTAACAAAACAAAAACAAATAACAATGCATAATTATTCTTTTTGAATATGTTTTCGTCATGCAATAATTAACGGTACTGCCGGAATATATTGTGACAGCGTCGCCCTTTAAATTCCATTTCATAATACAGAAAAAAAGTGATTTGAAATCGAGTTAGGTACACGTCATGGCGCCGCTGCCCTTCACAACTTCCATTTCCTAATACGGGAAAAAGAGATTTGAAATCATCTCAAGAATATATTGTGGCAGCGTTGCCCTCAACTTTCATTTCCTTATATAGAAAAAGGGAGATTTAAAGTCTCTAAGAAACATACGGATTAATTATATCAAAACATTTTATGATCATATTTTTTTCATTGAGCAGTGAGCATAGACATATTTTGACGGCTGCCGACCCTCAACTTTCTTTATACCCAAGTTTTTTGTGTAGTCGTTTTTTTTTAATAGACATGATGCGAATATAATTAATCACAAATTAGCTGGTAATACGATTTCAGCCTAGATAGATTCATGAGATATTTCTATTATTGTTGGGAACACATTATTTCGGATTTGCAATAAGTTAGCCTTTTAGACTTTTCTTTTCAAAAAAGAAAAAGACAATATATAATTAAACTAAACATATCATTTTACTGCGATAGATTTAGATTTCATACTTTATTTTTTGTGTGTTATTTTTTTAAAATTTCAACCGTTTATATAAAAATAGGGGATGAGAAGTATAGCCGAAACAGAAAATTTATTAAAACTATTCGATTATTAAAATAAAAATATGCGAATATAACAATATAAATACAATACAAATACGACGATGTGAAAATTTTTGTAGTATAACAATATTATTTGAATGTTCCATGAATAGAAGGAACATTCGAGAAATTTGTATACCCATGTGATAAGGCATAGGTGCACGTGCTAGCATGTGAAATGAAAAATGTCGATCCAAACTCGAAGTTAGCCAAAGATCTCAATGACAGACGATAAAACCTTATTACACCAAATTTTGATTTTTCGGCGCGGCTACATGCGACGTGGGTGGATTCTATTTCAATCTGTGGTGGCACAAAAGACAAAAGTTGTTGCAAAATAATATTGTAAGTAATGTAATATTCTAAGCTTTTTTGGTTGTTATCGAAGGGGATAATCTCAACGTCATTAAATCTCTTGGAGAGGGAGTTAGGAGCCTTTCCAATGTTGGTAATATTTTTTCAGAAACTCTGCTTATTGCTTCGTGTTTTGAGGATTGTCGTTTCGTGTCTATTAGACGTGGTGCTAATGTAGTTGCCCACACTTTAGCTAGGAATGCGGTTTCGGCCTGCGTAAGTTCCTCTGATATTCCTTTGTATGTTTCGAACACTGTCTTTTTGGAGATGAATTAATTCCCCCTTCGGGGGCCTAATCTTCAAAAAAAATATTCTAAGCTTTTTCTTTTTCGAGGCAATATAATGTTCTAAGCTATATACACGAAATATCTAAAATTTTGAATAAAAAAAAGATAAAATAGATATTTGACAACTAAATTATCAATTATAAATAATTTCGTAAACCAAGAAATTAATTGCAAACATATTTAAACTATTAATAAGAATAAAGGCCCGCAATTAGTTCTAAAACTAATAAAAATAATTTTAATAATTGGAAAAATTCAAAAGTGTAGCAGAACACGAGGTTGTGGATATTGTATCTCCTTTAACGCTGAAAACATTTACAAATATGGTAGGATTAAAAGAAATTAAACTGTAATTAAGTCGTTAATCATTAATTAATAAATGAATTCACAAACATAAGTTTTATTATGCGACTAAATTAATATGGTATTGAATAATCAATATGTATACTTGTAATAAAATTATTTATTATATTTTGTTGAATATTTTTATGTGTACAAACTGAATCAAGATTTAATATATTAGAAATAAAGAGGGTCATATTATATTGTGTTCAATGTTTTTGTTTTAAAGATACGGTCAGGGGATGATTAACTTTTATTCATTATCGACATAAGAAAGAAATATAGTAATGAATGATTATATGTTTTCATCAATAGTAACGGCGCAAGAATATATTATGGCAGTGCCGCCCTCCAACGTTCATTTCATAGTACGGAAAAAAAATTAAATTAAAATCAGCTCGGGTACACATTGTGGCAACAACGCCCTTCACTACTTCCATTTCCTAATACGAAAAAAGGAAATTTGAAATCAACACAGGAACATAATGCGGCAGCTATGTCCTCAATTTTAATTTCCTTATACAGAAAAGGGGATTTAAAGTCCATACGAAACGTACGGATTAATTATGTTAAAACATTTCATGATCATCTTTTTTTCATCGAGCAGTGAGCACAGGCATATTGTGACGGCTACCGACCCTCAACTTCCTTTATATCCAAGTTTTGTGTGTAGTCGTTTTTTCTTTAATTGTCGTGGTGCGAATATAATTACTCACAAATTAGTTCGTAATACGATTTCAGCCTACGTAGATTCTGGAGATATTTTCATTTGTTTGTGAACTCATTATTTCGGATTTGTCATAAATGAGACGTTTAGACTTTTTTTTCAAAAAAAAAAGACAACGTATAATTGAACTAGACATATTATTTTTGTTGTGATAGATTTAGATCTCATACTTTATTTTTGTGTTTTATTTTTTACGCTTTCAACAGTCTATATAAAATAGGGGATGAGAAGTACAGTCAAAACAAGAAATTTATTAAAACTATTCGATTATTAAAATAAAAATATGAGAACATAACAATATAAATACAATACAAATATGATGATAAGATATTTTTTGTCGTATAACAACAACATTATCTTAATGTTCCATGAATAGAAGAAACATTTGAGAAATTTGTATACCCATGTGATAAGTTGTAGGTGCACGTGCGAGCATGTGAAATGACGAATGTCGATCCAAACTCGAAGTTAGCCGAATATTTCAGTGACTGGCGGTGAAACATTACACCGAATTCTGATTTTTCGGCGAGGCGACATATGACTTAGTTGCATTCTATTTCAATCTGTGGAGGCATAAATGACAAAAGTTGTTGCAAAATAAAGTTGTAAGTAATATAATATTCTAAGCTTTTTCTTTTTTCAAGAAAATATAATATTCTAAGCTATATAGACGAAATATCTAATGGAAAATATCCGAAAAATTCTCAAATGGGAGGTCGAATGTTTGTTTACTCCTCAGTTTCAAAAAAATTTGCACTTACTCCCCAAATGAGAATCAAAATGTTTGTTCACTCCCCATTTCACAAATGTGGCATAAAAATTCAAGGATCACATAACTAAATCCCCAAATGATGTACATACATGATATTACGAAAAATATACAACATTTGGGGTTTAGTTACATGATCCTTGAGTTTTTATACCATATTTGTGAAAAATAGGGAGTAAACAAACATTTTGATTCTCATCTGAATAGCAAACGTAAACTTTTTTGAAACTGGGGAGTAAACAAATATTTTTTTCAACTCATGGGGAATTTTCAAAGATTACCCCAATATCTAAAATTAATAAAAAAACGATAAAAATAGATATTTGTACAACTAAATTATCAATTATAAATAATTTCGTAAATCAAGAAATTAATTGCAAACATATTTAAACTATTATAAGAATAAAGACTTAGTTCTAAAACTAACAAAAATAATTTTACTAATTGCAAAAATTCAAAAGTGTAGCAGAACACGAGGTTATAGATATTGTTTCTCCTTTAATGCTGAAAACACTTATAAATATGGTAGGATTAAAACAAATTAAACCGTAATTAAGTCGTTAATCATTAATTAATAAATGAATTCACAAACATAATTTTTACTATGCGACTAAATTAATGTGCCATTGAATTGGTCGGAATCAGTATGTATACTTGTAATAATATTATTTTGTCATAATATATTTTGTTTAATGCTTTTGTTGAATATTTTTATGTGTACAGAAAGAATCAAGATTTAATATGTCATAATATATTTTGTTTAATGCTTTTGTTGAATATTTTTATGTGTACAGAAATAATCAAGATTTAATATAAAAGAAAAAAAATAGATACTTTTGTTGAATATTTTTATGTGTACAGACGGAATTAAAATTTAATATAAAAGAAAAAAGAAATAGAAATGAAGAGGGTCATATTATATTGTTTTTGTTTGAAAGATACGGTCACGAGATGATTAACTTTTATTCATGATCGATAGAATAAAGACATATAGTAATGCATAATAATTCTTTTTGAATGATTATATGTTTTCATCAATAGTAACGACGCAAGAATATATTATAGCAGTGCCGCCCTTCAACTTCCATTTCATAGTACGAAAAAATGTGATTTGAAATCGGCCCAGGTACACATTGTGGCGGCGGCGCCCTTCACAACTTTCATTTCCTATTACGGAAAAAGGAGATTTGAAATCAACACAGGAACATATTGCGGCAGTGTTGTCCTCAATTTTCATTTCCTTCTACAGAAAAGGCAGATTTAAAGTCCCTACGAAATGTATAGATTAATTATATTAAAAAATTTCATGATCATCTTTTTTTTAGCGAATTGTGAGCACAGGCACATTGTGAGGGCTACTGACCCTCAACTTCCTTTGTACCCAAATTTTGTGTGTAGTCGTTTTTTCTTTAGTAGTTGTGGTGGGAATATAATTACTCACAAATTAGATCGTAATACGATTTCAGCCTACATAGATTTCGGAGATATTTTCATTTTTTTGTGAACTCATTATTTCGGATTTGCCATAAAAATGCCTTTTAGACTTTTCTTTTCAAAAAATAAAAAGACAATGTATAATTGAACAAGACATTATTTTTGCTACAATAGATTTAGATCTCATACTTTATTTTTGTGTTTTATTTTTTAAAATTTCAACCGTCTATATAAAATAGGTGATGAGATGTATAGTCAAAACAAGAAATTTATTAAAACTATTCGATTATTAAAATAAAAATATGCGAACATAACAATATAAATACAATACAAATACGACGATAAGATATTTTTTGTCATATAACAACAACATTATCTAAATGTTCCATGAATAGAAGAAACATTCGAGAGATTTATATACCCATGTGATAAGGTGTAGGTGCACGTGCGAGCATGTGAAATGACGAATGTCGATCCAAACTCGAAGTTAGCCGAAGATTTCAGTGACATGCGGTGAAATCTCATTACTCCGAATTCTGATTTTTCGGCGAGGCGACATATGACTTGGGTGCATTCTATTTCAATCTGTGAGAGGCACAAACGATCAAAGTTGTTGCAAAATAATGTTGTAAGAAATATAATATTCTAAGTTTTTTCTTTTTCAAGAAAATATAATATTCTAAGCTATATACACGAAATATCTAAAATTTTGAATAAAAAAACGATAAAAATAGATATTTGAACAACTAAATTGTCAATTATAAATAATTTCGTAAATCAAGAAATTAATTGCAAACATATTTAAACTATTAATAAGAATAAAGGCTGCAATTAGTTCTAAAACTAACAAAAATAATTTTACTAATTGCAAAAATTCAAAAGTGTAGCAGAACACGAGGTTATGAATATCGTTTCTTCTTTAATGCTGAAAACACTTACGAATATGATAGCATTAAAACAAATTAAACTATAATTAAGTCGTTAATCATTAATTAATAAATGAATTCACAAACATAAGTTTTATTGTGCAACTAAATTAATGTGGTACTGAATTGGTCGGAATCAGTATGTATGTTTGTAATAATATTATTTTTTCATATTATATTTTGTTTAATGTTTTTGTTGAATATTTTTATGTGTATAGGCGGAATCAAGATTTAATATAAAAGAAAAAAAATTAAAATATTAGAAATGAAGAGGGTCATATTATGTTGTGTTCAATGTTTTTGTTTGAAAGATAGGGTCATGGGATGATTCACGCACGGCCCCGTGTGTGTGGTTTATTCCACACGTGAATTCTTTTCTCTGATTAATTAATTAAATTGTAATTAATTAATTTTGTCTTTTAATTAATTATGAATTATTTGTTAAGACTATTATCAAGTAAAGCTTAACCCGGTAAATAATTAATTAGGAATTAAATTTTTTTTATTGAATATTTACCTTTTAACTTTAAGAAAATTGAGAAGTCCAACGGGAGAAAAAGTGCATCTTGCAAAGACTTGGGAAATAAGTTGATGACTTATCATTCCAATTAAAATAAATAATTAAGATCAAGAAAACAAAGCCCATTGGTTTTTCGAACCCTAGTGGGGTTCGAACCATCCCTTTATAAATATAAGGGTGGGGCTTCTCTTAAACTTTAGACCAACGTTATTGAAGCGTTAAGTTTTTTAGAAAATTAAAAGACAAGTTTTGAAAGCAAAAATCATAGCTTAAACACAAGCCACAGAACTAGTATTCTCACAAGCTTGATCGTGTTCTAGAACTGGTGTGGAAACGTTTTGGAGGATCACTGCTTTGGGATCTAATCACATACCGTTCGAGGAACTTTCCATGTGAAGGGTGTTCGATAGGCGGTATCGACATCACAAGAAAGCGTCAACCAACGCGAATTTTTTGAAACATCCTAAGATATGATACAAACATTGCAAGTTTTTAGATCTACTTTTGAAAAAAAATTAAATTTCTGCTGTGCAACTCTGTTTGTTTTCCAACAGACTCATCAAGTCAATGCTAGTGATGTTGACACTTCCAATCGAATTTCATTTTTTTCGAACTTTATTAGTAGTTAATAGTGTAGATATTTCTCTTTATAAATGATAGTTGTATTATGATAAAAAAAATTGGACTATTGTGATAACAATCGTATAGCTATGATAATATGGTAAAGGGGCCACTTTAATGGAGTGAGATGACAACCACAAATTAAAATAATTCTGGTGGCTACTACATATATTAATCACATATATAAGTATGAATTTAAAATGAAGAATATAAATTTGTACCTCTAATTTATTTTTGTTCCACCGCTGAAGTTAAAATGGCGGCCAATCGCTTATTTTGTTGGTATAAATCTATGCATATATAATGTGAAAATTAATTGTGGGCCTTCATGGTCATCAAATCAAATGAATCTCACTTATGTTTCATTCGATCCCCAAATCTGTGCATTAAAGTAGTAACACACGCTTTGACTTAACGAATATAATTTCAAGTCTTTGATTCCCATTAGCCTTAGAAATCATAAAAGTGAAGAAAAAATATGATACATTCGACATGATTCCATTGTAGGGGGGTGTGACAGCAAGAAAAAAGACTTCTTGATGGTGAATTCGGGACTTATTTAATTTTGTGGGTGGGGGACCAAAAGCATGAAATTTTGAAGCAGAAGAAACCAGTCAAAAAATTATAAATTTGATATATCAATTTAATTAATTCAATAATTCTAACACATTTTATTTTTTGGAGATAAAAATAGAATTAAATTTTAAAAATTATGTAATTTAATACATTTTTTGACTGAAGAAATCATACCACTTTTTATTCGTGGCGAATTAGGAGTTCGTCATATGTAAATTTCGGGGGGTAAAATTAGTTTTCGAGTGCACTAAATTACTTGATTTTAGAGATACACTCTTATATTATCGCTAGAAAATAAAATATACCAAAAATTATGAATTGATCATATACTAAATTTGCAATTTCCCTCAAAACAAGTTCTATATGAATCGATTATTGCAGGGTAAAATTCATCCGAACACATTAGTTGGGGGACTAGAATTAAATTTGAGGTAAATATAGGATCATGTTGCAGCAAAAAATATTTTCTCCATTAAGGCTGGCTTTTCGTCTTTGGACGGCTTCCATGTATATAATTTCCTTAAAAACTTTTCATAATATGAAGGCGACGACGCCGTATAACAGCGGACACTAGAGATGTGACATAGTTCACACTGTCACGTCGTATTCGCGGGGAAAACGACTCCTTAATTTCATAAATACGAGGAAGTCACATAATAGTCATAATACACACTGCTTTTTACCATTGAAAGATAAGAGTCCTCAGAGAATAATAGAATATGGGAAAATTGCATAAGGCATAAATACATAATAATATATTAATATGTCTGCCCAATTCCTGAAAGCCCTTTAGGCTTCATGTATGGGCTGACAGTTTGGGCTTAAAATAAGAATCCGTCCAGATTATTATAAGTTTTGGGGCCCAAATTAGCTTCTATACATGGTCAATGAACCAGAGCCTTGAAGCCCAACTTGTATAGGTTGTCAGATGTCTGTCTTGGGACATAATTGCATAAAGGTTAAGACCCAACACAATTATGGCATTTTCAAGAATCAAGATTACTAATATATCCAGGCAACCGGGGCTAATGATCAGGGGCGGAGCCAGAAATTATCGGGAGCTGGGACTGAAAATTCTTGATTTTCAGCATATTAAAAAAAATTTAATACCTTGAAATTAAATAAAATATTCAATTACAGAGATTTTTTTACAATTTTTCTGAGACACTAGAACTTGTAAATGATAATTGT
>JBBMKE010234408.1:0-14481 GCA_037834125.1 Lippia alba | reverse complement strand
GAGCTAGGAAGAAAAGGGTTCGAGCTTGGCTTGAGAGGACCTCGAGCAGAGCCAAGGCTCAGCTCGGCTTGAAAAGTCCGAATCTGAGCGCGAGCCTTGACTGAGCTGGATCGCTAGGCTCGCAAGCCAGCTCGGCTTGTTTACATCCCTATGTGCTAGCATGTTGCAAAGCATTTATCTCGGGTCTACGCGAAGGAGATCACGGATCACATGGTATTTCATGCAGTCAACGCAATGCAAGGTTCGTTTATCCATGTGTCCTATTTGATGCGGCTTCCAGGAGTCCAATTCAATAAGCAAACGGGTGTCATCGATGTAGACGATGAATACATGCGCACATTTCGGCCATACGTATGTCTAATATAGTATGGATGTTGTGATTGTGGTATATTAGGCTTAAAATTATTTAAGTTTGATTAGATATAATATTAATGCAGGAGGAACTAGGTGAAAGTGTCTTGCGGCGCCAGGGATTCAAGTTTTATGAAGCGAGTTTCCAAGTTTTTGTCCGACATCAAGCAGCACTTGTTCCGGGTGAACTTGTTGAAAATGATATCCGCCGTCTTTTCGTACCTGAGGGACTTGTGCCAGTTGTACACTGATCTCAATCCCGTGCCCTTGATTACAACTCTTCTATTCGCCTTTGTCCGGTTGCATCGTAATCTTCACCTAAGTTTACATATTGTAGCGCGCTCGTTTTATCTACTTTTGTATTTGTAGTTCCCGTCTTATTTCATGTAATTCTAGAATATTTATGGTCTCTTTCCCACTGTTTTTGCTTTCAAAGTTTCACTTCTAGTACTTTTTCTTTTCTTACATTTGTTGTGAGAAAATGTTGCCGATTATAAGTGGTTGCTTGTTTCTTTTTTTATGGTATCATCTAACCAATCTTGAGACATTAGTGGCATGCACTAGAAAGATAAACCCAAATAAAATATTCCTATGATTGTGAGTAGGTATTTATTTAAAATGTAGTGAATCACACACATTCGCATAGGACAAATTTGAATATGACGTGCTATAATAATTGTCACCAAAGCAACAAATTACTTGGTGAGTTGGTATTTCTTTATAATTTATACCATGCATATAAAATTTGACCAAAATTACATTCAAATAGGACAAATTCGTAATCTTGTCATTTAATAAATGTTTATAATGCAACTCTTAAAAGAAACCAAAATCATCTTGCATGCTTTTCATACTTTTTCTAATAAGCTGACACGAATGGAAATTAAATGGAAAAGAGCATGCTTGTGTCTCCATTATATGGTAAAAAAGGCCACAAAATATGCATAATGAGTAGGGAACATGAAAAACTTTTACATGCTTTGATGTATCCTTTCAATTTGACCACATTAAACAAATATTAACTTAAAAGGGTTACACATATTCACGTGAAACGTTGCTCCCGATGCATAGAGAATCTTTATTCTTGAGATACGTCCAATGGCTTTGGAAACCACATTTGATTAACACATACACCTCTCTATATAAATCACATAATTCCCCCAATCTGCATACTATATTGTCATTTTTACTCTTCGTTTGTGCCCGTTTATGCAACATGTCGAAGACAGACATCAATGCCGGAACATGTTCGGGCTTACAGGATCCGGTCGCAAGTGAGTGTGTAGACTAAGTTAGGGTGATACTTCAGCAACGACGAATTACACGAGATGATGCATTTGTTGTGGTTTGCGGGCGAGATCGCTAATCTGTCTGAGGGAGGTATGATGAATGATGTATGCAGGCATGTAGCCAACAATTTGTGTCGGCATTTCAAAAGGCTAGTTATGCCGGCAATGCTGTTTTATGAAGTAACAGCAATGAGGGAATAATTTATTCGGTTTGGATGTTTAATCAGCCTCCCATGTGTGAATTGGAATGAGGACACCAACACAGTCATCATAGATGAGGATTACGTTTCAGACTTTCAACCATATGTAAGTGTAATTTATATCTCTATTTATGTTTATGAATATTTGTTCTCATAACTTATATCTAACTTTTCTTGATTTGAATGATAATGTAGGAATCGAGGCTCGAGCAAAATCTGAGGCAAAATGGGTTCTTGTTTTATGAAGCTTGTATGCATATGTTTGTCCGTCATGAAGCTGCTCTCGTCCCAGGTGAAAGCGGTGATCACTCTGTTCAGCGGATATTTACCCCGTAGTATTCCATTTGCCTAATTTCGTGTTGTGGTGGGAATTGTTTTAGTTGTTCTTATGTGTGCTGCATTACTATCCATGTTGTTGCTATGTTAGTGTATTGTTGTCCCTGTATTTGTACTTCATTTCAATGGACTATGTTTATGTTGTGGGAAAACAGTATCGCCGATTAAGGCGCTCGTGTTTCTACTCCTACTTCACAATTGTTGCACCATCAAGTATAAATTGAGGATTGGTAACATGTAGATGAAACTAATATTACTTCACACAATTAATACAAAAGAAGCCAAACATCAATGGCACCATAGTTTCGGTACATAATAAACAACAGGGACATCAAGTTGGATACATACAAACTTGGTTCATAAACGATTGCATCCACATCAGTGGCTTTCCCACCTTAACAAAATGAGTAATTTATACTTCCCACACCACTGGAATCATGCCATAAATAAAGTTAAGAAAGCAAAAGTAGCATTTATAGTAACATACCTAAACATACTTAGGGAAAATTACATCCAGGTACCCTGCAAATATGCATAATTACAAATCAGTCTCATTAAATCACGAAATTACAAAAACCCCCCTACTGTTTGTGTTTGGACTGAGGTCCCTGACGGAAAGGGTGAAATTACTTTGTTGCCCTTGACGGAATTTTTTTTTATCAAATCAATTGATTAAAAATTGATATTACCTTTTTGCCCCCATGTATGCTAAAGACGTAAAGACGGGAGATATCCCTCCAAAAAACATCAACTCAGACCCTTCTATATTCAGTAATCTTTCCTGCGAGAGAAAGAAGAACACTAAACAAACTCAGACATATTGCACTTTGAGAGTGAAATCTTGAGATGTTGGGTTTACAGTGGGGCTTTGCGACCTAAAGGGGTGGTAAATCTGGGTTCTTTGTGCCCGGGGTACCAAAAAGAGGTAGGTTGAGACATTTTCATGCATGGGTTTGGTTTAAGTTTTTTCTTCAAAAAAATTGTGGATTGACGTCGGAAATCCATGATTATGTAAACAAAGTTAACATTTCCGGCGGTTGATGGGTTTTATGTGCACGCGAGTGTGAAAAATTTGGGGGTTTTGTCAATTTTTGATCCTTTTTTTGAGTAAAACCCTAGCTAACATCATATTACCTTTGTTTGAGGTTTGGAAGTTTGATTTCTTTTCATTTGTTTGTGAAAAACGTGAATTTCTGTTCTAAGCTTTGGGGTAATTTTTCCTGAGATGATATGAATGTCTGTAAAAGGGTTTTTTTTGTATTTTTTAGAAAGATTTATGCTTATACCGTGTAGGTTTGGTTATCTCACAGAAGTTGTCTTGTGTTGTGGTTTTTTGCAGGAGTTATGTCTCAAAAAGTTTATACAGTGGTCGCTCATTACGAAGATTAAATCACTAGTGTGCATGATATTGACCCAGATAAGCATAGTATCTTTGATTTTCGTAGTGATCTGAAGGATATATTGAGTTTACATTCTGATCCATAAACTATAGTTGCAAGTGTAAGGGGTGGTCAATCTAAGATACCTGTTTATGGAGACTCAGATATGTTGAGAATGTTTGAATTGAACTGTGATGTATCATTGTTTGAAGTGTACATTCTGTCTTTAGATGGGGATGAGAAGACATCTAAATCTGATAATTTGAATGGTTCATCTAGTCTGGGTAGGAGTATGAACGATGTTAATGGGAATGAGAAAAATGGGAATGGGAACAATGTTGATAAGAGTAATCATGCAAATACAAGTAGAGGAAAGGAAGTGTCCAGAAATAGTGATGGTAAATGGGGTAATGTTCAGAAAAAGAGTAAAGGAAAGGGCAAAGATAAACACAAAAGAAGTTCAGTGTCTGATGATGAAGACTATAACAATGATGACAGTCTTTATGTGCCTGATTTAGATGTTGAGAATTTGGATGATATTGCATTTGATGATTCAAATTCTGATAATTTATCCAATTATGATTCTGATGATGAATGTGAGATTGAAAACAATTCTGATCAGGAATTTGATAATGATCCTTTTAACGGTACATTTAATTATCCACCTGCTGATGATAGTGAGGACAAGGTTAACCTATATTTGGGCAAATATTACAATGATGTTGATGAACTTAGGAAAGAGCTCAAGGATTATGTAATTCAACAAGGGTTCACAATGATTAGGAGAAAGAATGATTTGAGAAGGGTGACAGTAGAGTGTGAGAACTATGGGTATGCATGGAGGCTTCATGCATCTGTGATGTGTGATGGTAGAACATTCCAGATCAAGTCTTATCATGGTGTTCACACTTGTTTGAGGAGTGACTGTACCAAAGAAGCAAGTGTTGAGTGGATGTCTGAAAAATTGGTTAAGATATTGAGGAAGACTCCCAATATTACCCCTAAAGAGATTAAAAGTAAGATGCAAAAGTTTAACATTAACCCTCCATACATGTAGATTTATAGAGCAAGAAAGTTAGCCAAAATTGAGATTGAGGGCAGCCACAACAACTCATATGGTAAGTTACCATATTATGCAAGTTGTTGTTATAACTCTTCAATCTTTCAATCCACCTGGGCCCAGTGTCAATGTGATACTAACATTCTAGAGATTCTTTGTTGGTCTTGAACCATTGCAGAGGGGTGGTTTCTTTGCTGGATACCCCTCATTTATTGGGTTTGATGGCTGTCATTTGACGGGACAGTATGGGGGTGTGTTACTGGCTGCTATTGCTTTTGATGGTAACAATAGTTTATACCCACTTGCATATGCTGTGGTTGAAACTGAGAACAAAGATTCATGGTCCTTTTTCTTTGAGAATCTGTCAAGGTTTTTAGGAGGGTTTGCAGAGAATATTCCTTGGATATTCATGAGTGATAGACAGAAGGTATATATTCTTTTTATCCAGTTTGTTAAACTTGATAATTTTTTTTTGTATTATGTGCAGGGATTGACAGAGGCAGGGAATGAGATTGTCCCTTATGTAGATAACAGAAGATGTGCTAGGCACATATATGCAAACTTTAGGATGAAATTCCCAGGGAATGCTCTGAAAAAGTACTTCTGGGAAGCAGCTAGGACTTACAACAGAAGAGGCTTCAATTTTGCAATGATGAAGATCAAGGAGATTAATCCAAGGGCCCATGCATACTTGGTTGAAATTCCAGCTTCAATGTAGTTCAGGCATGCGTTCAATCCTGCTGTGAATAATGATCACTGCATAAACAACATTTCTAAATTCTTCAATGCTTGGGTTGGCAAGTTGAGAGGTAAGCCTATTCTCACACTTGTTGATGGTATAAGAGCAATTTTGATGAGTAGATTGAATCAAAGGAGGACTAGGGGACTAACTTGGAAAAATAATATAGTCCCTTCTGTGGCAAAAAAACTGAACAAAATCAGAAATGATACTTCATTAAGCTCCATTCTTATTGTTGGGGATGACAAATATGAAATCAAGGATGGCATTACTTATTATTTTGTGGATATGAATGCACAATCATGTCAGTGCATACAATGGGATATTTCTGGTATCCCCTGTAGGCATGCACACACTTGCATTGCATACAGGAGAGAGAAGCTTGAAGACTACACATCACTTGTGTACTCAAGGGACAGATATATGAGTTGTTACAGCCACATGATTACTCCTGTACCTGATCATTCTTTCTAGAAAGACATGCATGAAGTCATTCCTAGAGATTTGAAGCCACCAAAGAGGAAAAGACTGCCAGGGAGGCCCAAGAAGAATAGAAGGAAGGAACCTGGTGAGATGAGTCAAAGAATCCCCGGAATAGCTTTTGTTAGATGCAAAGTGTGCAATGGTTTGGGCCATAATAGGAGAACTTGTCCATCTATTGAACATGTAAGTTTTTTGTGTTATTTTCATAATTAAATTTAGATTTTACATGTATATTTAAGCTCATTAATCACATTAAAATCTTTCTAGGTTGAAAATGAAGCACAAGTCACCTCTGGAAACAGGCCAAGTGGCAATGACAACAATGCTGGTGTTGAAGAGAATGTACATTAATTTGTTACTATTAATAATGTGTTTGGTTTTATTAGACTGATTCCATGTGATAGACTGTTTGATGTGTCAATTTCAGGTCTTTCAAAGTGAAAATAATGCTGAGGTTAGAGATGAATATGATGATTGGGATGGTGAAGACTTGGCAGCTTTGTATGCCACTCTGGACCAATATGAAACTTCCATGGATGCTCCAATTGCCAATCATGGTGAAGAAATTCATAATGAAGCATCCAATATTGGTGCAGCAATACAGAATGAAGCCCCACAATCTGTCAACATGGACAATGATGTTCCAGGGATGGTAACTACTAAAAAAAGGAGACTTGAAGATTTGGATATCATATTCAGAGGTAATTATACTGTCTTTTATGTAATTTTATATCCATGTGTTGCTTTGTAAGTGTTAATTTAATGTTTTCTTTAGGTGAGGAGGTAGTGAAGTCATCCAAAAAGGTAAAAAAAAATAATGTAGAAGACCTATGCAAAAAAGATGACACCAACAAAGAGTATAGTGATCGAGGAACCTACACAATCAACTGTAATGCCTGTGGAGACTGCAAATGTGAAAGGAAAGGGTAAGATGAAAATGCATGCATCGCAACCACCCCTAGTGAATGATACCTGAGAAATCATCTCAAGGTTGACCAGAGATGAAAGTATGAGGTCTTACAGTCAACCTACTGCATCCTCCAGAGGCAAACAGAAACATATGGTGCTATATTCTACTGATAACAAGGGGAAAAAGGTGGTGCAACTTCACAAGGCCCAGATCTTCTCAGTCAGATTTCAAGTCTTCCTCCGAAGTTATCAACCAAGAGAACATTGAATTACCAAATTACGGCGCTGAAATGTTCGTATAGGTTCCGTTGACTTATTGATAAGTAAATTTTTTTGTCTTATAAGCTATTGAAACATTTGAAACAATTAGCTTGGTTTTTGTAGTATTTTGCAACTGTGAATAGTGGGTGACTTTTGTTTGCTATTTTGGGTAGTGCCCTTTAACTTAAACAGGGCCATGTGTATACCTATGACAAGCGTGAGATGTTTAATGATAAATTATGCATCTTGATTCTTATTGCAAATTACAGGAATTGCATTACATAAGGTGTTTGAACAGGTAAGACAACAATATCACTACTAGCATACACATATTCAAACATAACAGCTTGTAGAGCAAGGGTGAATTCATTCCTCCATTTCTTGTTGCAATTGTTGTTGGTGTTTGGCTTGTAGCTTCATCTTCTTCGTGAGTTACAGGTTCAGATGTTAGCTCTTGGATAGGCCAACACCAATGGGAGAATCCACGGACGTCACAACAGCAGAACAGACTTCCTCGGTTCGGAGTATTCTTCTCCACAACTTTGATGTTTGTCTCTAGATTGCAATAAACTTCCCGACACTTCTCTTTTCGATATCGCAGTGAACTATGGGTTGTATATGTTGAGTTACGTGATGTAACCATGATTCTTAAGTTTTAAACATGCAAAGAACACCCATACGGTATAGATAGAAACTGACCCAACTAGGGATGTAAACAAGCCGAGCTGGCTCGCACAAGCCGGCTCGGAAAAGGTTCAGGCTTGGGTTCGTGACTACGAGCTGAGCCGTGGCTAATTCGAACCAAGCTCGAGCCACTATGTATGCGGTTCGAAGCTCGCGAGCTAGGAAATAAAATGATAAAATATATTATATATTATATATACACAATTTATATTATTAAAATATAAATACAATTCATCCCTTATATTATATTTATATTTATAAAGACCTGCAATTGCAGAAGTCTTAAATGAAACCAAACATTCTCAGACCTAAGTCCCGCCGCCCCCACCATTCAGAAGAGAAAACCTAAGTTCCACCACCTCCCATCACCACCCAAGCCCCTATCCTCTCACGCCACCTCCCACCACTGAAGCGACGCCTACCACTGCCGCCGCGGCTTCCGAAGCGCCAGCATGCTCCAGGCCACGCTCCGTAATCGTCATTCACCACTTCTCTTGCAGCTTGAAGGACTTCGTCGCCTCTCTCACATCGCCGGAAAGGGAGATTCAAGACTCAAAGATGAAGAGTTTGAATCAAAATTCAAATTCTATATGTTTACATAAATCCAATGTTTGATTTTAATTTTTCTCCAAATTTTTGGTTAATTTTTCTCCAAATTTTTGGTTTGTTTGCCGTCTCTCATGCTTTAGCTATTAGTAAGAAAATGTATCTGGATGTAAGTTACGTTTTGGATCTATATAGAGAAACAAATTCAGATTTCTGTGAAAAATTGCATGTATATGAAGAAACAAATTGAATTTTTTTTTTTAAAAGAGTCAGATCTACTATGTCAGAGAAGAAGATTGAGGTTTGGATGTTTTTAGGGTTTTCTCTATTGGCTCGTGGGCTCGACTCGCCCGAACAACCTCCGTCATGGCTCGCCGGCTCGCGAGCCAAGCTCGAGTCAGCAAAAAAAACACCAAAACTCGTCTCGGCTCGTTTACATCCCTAGATGGAAGGAAGATAAGCAAACAGAAGAAATTTAGAGGAAGGGTCGATAATAGAACTATTGGATCTATATAAAAAAGAATTTAGGTTCATATCAGATCCAACGTAAAATATGAGAGAAAAGAAGAGAACTAGACAAAACATAAAATACGAGTGCGAAAAGAAGATAACATATTCGTAAAGTTGTATATTAAAGTTAATTAAGGTATGGATGTTGTTGATAATAGTGACATTATTTTCTTGTCGTAAACGGGTGTTCTCGACCTCTTGTCATGAATTCCTATTGATATTAACAAGTTGAATATCTATTATCGACTTATCGTAATAGTTATTATTAAACGACAACAAAACACTTGCATTATTTAAGTCTAAATGTGTGCAAATTTTCATTAATTTTTCTCATAATTAATTAATAATAATACTGCAATTCAAACATGTGGACAATCAGAATATGTGTAATTATAATAGAAGCATTCAAAAAAAAAAATATAATCTATGTGAGGCTAAATAGGCAAATATCACGTGAGTTTGTTGAATAAATAATGAATGAATAGTTTGAATGTGCACATGCATATATGTTAATTCTTGCCCATGTAATAAAGATGCGTGTGAGGCTTTGATAGAGACCTAAACTTACTTCCATTTAATTTTGTACTTACATTATCAACATACTGCCCATTCAATATGCTCATGTAATAAAAGGGTTTTTTTTTTTTTTTACGACCGGCCACAACGGCCAAACTAAGCTAGATCACTACTAACAGCATCCACAACAAAAGAAGGAAAATCAAAAGCACCAACGCAGGCATAAACCGCATTACGAGCAAGCGTGTGGGATACAACATTAGCACCACGACGATAAAAAGCAAACCCTCTTGAAATTGCTCACAAATCAGTTTGATGTCCGCCACAATATTCCCCACGTACGAGAGATCATCGCCATCATCCCGGAGAGCGGAGATCAAGTTAAAGCAATCTCCCTCAAGTATCACTTTCTTCCACCTAAAGTCACGTCCAAGCCGAGCCGCCGCCAACGCCGCTTGAGCTTCAGCTACAAGAGGATCCACCGAATTGCGAAAATGGTTGGTCTCCCATCCAATAACTTGACCACTACTTGTTCTTGCCACCACCCCAATTCCGCTCGCCCTCGACTCCTCGAACACGGCCCCATCAAAATTGAGTTTAACCCAATCATCATGCGGCTTCTCCCAGCGACTCCCTATCTCCGGAATGTTCCTGTTAGTCCCACTATTTCCGATTGGCTGCACCACCTCCAGCTGTCCCACCGCAAGCGCCACCACCTCATGTGGTCTCCAAGCTTCATCCTCATGCAGTCTTCTATTTCTAGCGAACCAAAACGCCAACATCACAATCATAAGCTTAGCACATTCTTCACCTGACAGTTCCGACATGCATTGCACCACTCCCTCTCGGAAATTCATCCCCATTTTCTGCATATGCTGCCAAGGCACGTTCGAGAGCGCCCACACTTGTCAAACATATGGACACCAAAACAACACGTGTGAAAGGTCCTCTTCAAGACACTTGCAATGCAGGCAAACCAAATCCGACCCACAATGTCTTTTTGCTAAATTCACAGCAGTAGGGATTATATTATGATTGCATGTCCATATAAAATTCTTAACTTTTGGTTGCACTTTGAGTTTCCACAGCATCGCCCAACTCCTATGAGGAACAACCGAAGAAGATGATGTGTTGTCCCTTCTAGACATTTCAATCGCCAATCTATAAGTGCTCCTAACCGAGAATTTCCCATTCTTTCCATAATGCCAAATCAGAAAGTCCTTTCTTGCTGCACTCCCTAACGGAATGCTCAAAATATGGTCCGCATCGCCGCTGTGAAAAACATTCCTAACTAGCATTTCATCCCATTCCAACACATTGGATTTAAATAAGTCAGACACCCATTCCGGTGAGATGCTAGTGCCTTCTCGAAACCGAGGCCGAAAAATCGGACCTACAGGTAACCATTTGTCCCTCCAAACATGAACCGCCTTCCCGTCGCCAATTCTCCATCTAGTTCCGGCCTCCAATAAGTACCTCGCAGCAAAGAGACTTCTCCAAGTGAAAGACGGAGACCTTCCCAATGTGGCATTCCAAATATCCGTCTCCAGAAGTATCTAACCTTGAAAATACGACTAATAAGGCTATCCGGCGAACGCACAATCCTCCATAATTGTTTAGCTAGCATAGCTAAGTTGAATAATTTAAGCTCCTTGAATCCTATCCCTCCATCCCCTTTCCACATGCATAATTTTTTCCACGCAAGCCAATGTAGCTTCCTAGCATCCCCATCACCCCACCAAAAACGTGCCACCACCGATTCGATGTCATGAATTAATCCATCCGGAAGGAGAAAACAATTCATAGTGTACGTTGGAATCGCCTGACCCACCGCTTTAATAAGCACTTCTTTCCCTGCCCGCGAAAGGAACTTCTCAGAAAACCCCCGCACCCTCTTTTTCACTTTTTCCAGTATACTCGAGAACACTCCTTTTTTCGAAGATCCCACCACCGAAGGAAACCCAAGATATAAATCTAACTTCTCAACACACCTAACTCCCAAAATCGCAGCCAAATCCCTCCTAGCATCTTCTCCCACATTCTTACTGAACATAATAGATTACTTTTGGAAGTTCATCGTCTGTCCTGAAAGCTTGTTGTAGTTCTCCAACACTACCTTAACCCTATTCAACTCCTCCGGCGTTTCCTCCCCACATATCATCGTGTCATCCGCAAAGAGCAAATGAGACACAACCGGTGCACCCCTGCAAACTTCCACTCCCTTAATACGTCCACTTCTCTCTTCCTCCTGCAACATAATAGAGAGGACCTCTGCACAGAATAAGAAAAGATAAGGAGAAAGGGGATCCCCCTGACGAAGTCCCCTTTCTGGGACCAAGTGGCCGAACTCGTGTCCGTCAAGCAAAAACGAAAAGGAAACAGTGGAGATACAAGTCATGATACGGGAAATGAACAAAGGTGGGAAACCTAACCTGGCCAGAAGTCGTTGGAGGAATCTCCATTCAACTTGATCATAAGCTTTGCTCATGTCGAGCTTCAGGTTAAAGAAACCTCTATGTCCTGTGTTCTTACGCTTCAAGAAATGGTTAATCTCAAAAGCTACTAACAAATTATCAGTGATTAAACGGGAGGCAATAAAAGCAGACTGACTCGAGGAAATAAGGGAAGGAAGCAAAGGTTTTATGCGATTCGCAAGGACCTTAGAGCAATTTTGTACACCACCTTACACAAGCTAATAGGACGAAATTGAGTTATAACTTTCGGGGACTTACATTTGGGGATCAAAACAATATACGTGAAATTTAATTTCTTATCAAAGTTACCCGTATTCAAATAATACAACACGTATGCAACCACATTACTCCCAACAATGTCCCAATAATATTGAAAGAAATAAGGGGGAAGACCATCAGGTCCCGGAGATTTGAGAGGTACATGGACTTAAGTGCAGAAGTTACATCTTTCAAGAAAGCAATATCGTTCGTTTTCTCCTGTTGCTTGGCTTTAGTGTGAAAAAAATTTCGTGTTGTGATCACCCTCATTAAGCTATTGTATCTTGTCTCGTTGTTTCCAAGCTATCTCTTCCTGTAAAAGAATCGTTCCCACTTTTTCTTGCAATAAGGTCATATCCGCATTCACCTCCAAAGTGATCGTCTGTTCTTTAAGATACTTCAACCGATTTTCCAAGTATTCCAAATCCGTATCTTTGGATCTCCGGGATTCCCTATGCCAATTCAAAAGCCCGATTTTACAGCTCTCAGAGGCCTGAATAACTGACCTAGCTGCATTTCCCATTGAGGAGCCTTCCCAAGAGTCGGAGATAATTCGGCGACAGTCAGCTGATTTAACCCACCACGCCTCAAAACGAAAGGGACGGGGTTTCTTAGGTCGTTTAATCTGCTGACCAAAGAGAGTAGTGAGAATAGGGACATGGTCAGAGCACGACGCACGGAGGTGCGTAACTTTAGCCTCCGGGAACCATTCCCGCCACCCGTCGGAAGCCAACGAACGATCCAACCTGCATCTAATAGTGTCGGGAGCAACATAATTCTTGGTCCAAGTGAACGGAAAGCCATTAAACCCCATATCCAATAAACCGACATCACTGATAACCTCCGCAAAAGCATCCATCAACCTATGTGGGCGTGCATTCCCACCTTCCATCTCAACCAAGCAATATCTCATTAAAGTCCCCCGTAATGAGCTACGGCAGGTCAGATTCCGTTCTCAACCTACGCAATAGCACCCATGAACGAGCTCTATTATGCCATTCCGAAAATCCATAAAAACCCGTGAGCCTCCATTGTCCATTCGACCCTACACCCGAGACTACAACATCAATGTGATTGTTAGAGTAACTCAAGAGAATGATATCCATCTCCTTGCGCCATAACAAAGCTAGTCCATCTCTCCTACCAATAGCATCCACACCTATACCATTCATATCCAAAGTGAACTTCAACCGATCAATTCTACTGCTTTTACATCTTGTCTTAGAAAAAAAATGACCGAGGGGTTATGGTCCCGAATCAGAGATCGAAGGTTGTGAACTCGCCAGTGACCCCCCGAGCCCTGGCAGTTCCAACTTAAGCAACTCATTGGTGTCAGCGGGGTTGCCGAGCAACCTCTGCCGTTAGATCGGTGATATCGGATAAGATAACATCTGAGTGAGAGGGTGAGAGAAGAGCTCCCTCCGTAGCTGAATGTTTCAGGAGTGGGTCGGAATCAGGTGGTTTAGGTTTGTTTTTGCCCCGAAATTTACGAATTTTGTAGGTGGGGTGAGAATTATCAGGAGAAATACTGAGTGTCAAGGGAACGTTTATAAGATGAGAGTCACTGTCAAGTTGAGGAAGAGTGAGGTTTTGGTTTTGAAGGAAGCTCAAGTCAAGGGGGTTTTTGGAGGAAGTATCGGGAAAAGCACTTGCATGGGCATGGTTCAGTTTCAAATGCTGTTTTTTCAAGACTTTGGGAATCTGGAAAGGAACGAAGATGTTTGGTATTGGGATTGGGATTTTCAGAGCGGATGGAGGTAGTAGACGGGGAAGTGATTAAATGATAGTTGGGCTGCGGTATAATAACGGCTTTATCCAGGTTGGTTAGGAGAGGGGGGCAAAGCCAGGGGGTTTATGGATTGAATGTGCTGATTATCAGAATCGGGCGAAGGAAAAGCGTATTTGGGTGAGTTTGGGGGTGTTGAGGTTGCTGTGGCTGGAAGATATCGACATTTCGAACTGGGCGTTGAGGAGGGATAGAGGCAAGGGGAATGGGAAAATTTGGAGTAATGAAATCCGAATTAGCTCTTTGTTTCGTTACCTGAAATCAGAGCCACAGGCCAAAAGGGTAGGAAGATGGTTCCTTGAAGTTATCCTCATATCATAAGAGACAAACCCGATCGACATGATCGTACCGGCCACACAAATAGCAAAAATTAGGTAAACGCTCATACTGAAGCATAGCAGTTATCATTGTACCTTCCCTGGACCTGACTTGAATGCACCTGAGAAGCGGATCATTCATCGGGACTCCAACCCAAACCCTCAACTCATTAGAGGAAGCTGAACCCCTACTCCCCTCCGGAATAGCACGAAAAATACCAATCCTCTGAGCAATAACTTTGGCAGCATCAGCATTCCTGTAATAATCTGGTAAGCCCAACACATGCACCATAAAATCACAGTGGGTGAGGGCCACTTTACAAGGATCATCTTGCGGCCCCAGAGTTTGAAGGATGAGCGGATACTTGTCGTATGTCCAGGGC
>JBBMKE010234298.1:0-14481 GCA_037834125.1 Lippia alba | reverse complement strand
GGTGATTACCATGTTCCCGATGAGGGTGATCAAACTGTTCTCGTGGAAGGTGGTAGTCATTTTCTCCCAAAATATTTTAGTTTTTGTTATTAATGTAAATCAAAATTTGGTGTACGTTATTTTGGTCAGTTTGTCTTTTTTTTTCCCTTCAAAATTGTATATGTTCTGGGACCAATGACGATTTTCCTAATAAGAATAAAAAAAATTTAAATCAAGTGATTAACAAAATCATTGTATGAATTTATTTGGTGGCTAATCCAGTCATACGAGGTGACAAAACATTGTACGACAGTATTAGCCACCAGCTCAATTCGTAGAGTGATTTTGTCGACCGGGGCATGTAATAAGTTTTTAATTTTGTAAGTTAGGTCATTGTTGACCCCGGATGATTTAACTTGTATGTATTTATTTTAGGTGTAATGAAATGAAATATTTATTAGTACTGATTGGAATGATTGTAGTATAGTTTGAAATGACAAGTTTATTTTTTTGGTTGGAACGTTAGTCCATGTGTTGAATTAGAATGTTTGTGTGTCGAACAATTGTACCAATATGTTGAGTCAAGATGTTTGTACATCAAGTAATTATACTAATATGTTGAGTTAGAATGTTTGTGTGTCGAGTAATTATACCAATATATTGAGTTAGAATTTGTGAGTCAAGCAATTATATGAATATGTTGAATTAGAATGTTCCTGAAAATTCCACTGGAAAAATGAAAAATTAAAAAAAAAAAGCCAAGTGGAAATGAAAATTGTCACTAGAAACTCATAATTGTCAAGGAAACTTATCACTATTAATTTGGGATAGTAACATATCCCAATTTATATTTTTTGACTTTAATTTGACATTTTCGATTTTAGGTATCGTAACTCCAAAAATTTCGTAATTTCTACCAAATCTCAATCGGAAACCTAATTTTGCGCCGGAAAACCGCGTAATCACTGGACACTGCCTGATGTCATGCGTGGCAAAAAAAAATCCATGTCAATTAAAATATAATTCACATGTGGCAAAAGGAATTTTTAACAAACATATTATATTATATTAAATATTTATGGTAGCACATTCCAACATTATCCCAATCCGTGATACAACAATGGAAGGGTCAAGAAGCTGGACTATGTTGATGTAAGACCATTGAGTAACACTACGTTTCATTTCATAATCAGTAATTTTCTTCAAATCTCCAATAAGTGTGGGTTTTATGTGCTTACTTTTGTTGGACTTAAGTTGTTGTGCAATGATGATGAATATAGAATTGATGTATATTATAAAGAAGATAATTAAGAATTTTCACTTTATGTTGAGCCTATTCTGGTTGAAGGGGGAGGGGATAATGATGTTGTCAATGAGGTTGAGTTGGAGGAACATGTAAATGTTGATAGTGAAGAAGAGGATGCTAACGTGGTTGATAACACTGTAGATTTAGGGGGGGAATGATACATGGTTTGATAACATTGTAGATTTTGGAGGGATGTTACTGGGGTTGATAACACTATGGAATTGAGGGGAATGATTTTGGTGTTGATAACAATGCTGATAATTTTTTGTGTGGCGGAGATGCTACTAGGGTTGATATTGTATCATCAGAAATTGATCATGAAGATGAGAATTTTTACAGTTGATGTAGAACATGTCAGTGGGACTGATGACCAGTTATTTGACGATGCTATTAGTTTTGATGCAGAAGCTGATACACTTGGTGGTGCTGTAGTTGAAGATTTTGAGGAGAACAATGAGACAGAGAGTGAGCCGGATGTGGTAGGGAGTGATGATGATGATTTGTTGGACATGTATATGCTATCCGAAGATGAAAATGAGCATGACAGACTACCTATGTTCAATGAAAATATTTATGATCCTGTCTTTTGTTTGAGCATGAAATTTAATAGCAAAGATTTATTCAAAACAAGTTTTAATTCTTATGTCATTATTACAAGAAGATCATTACCTTACTCTAAAAGTGAGAGTGGTAGGATTTATGTTAGGTGTGAGGAGGACAAATGTCCTTGAAAAATGAACTGTACTCTAGTTGGTAAGTCTTGGGTTTTGAGGGAGTATAATCCAACACATACTTGTTATGGAACTTTGCAAGTCAGGTATGTGAAGACATCATAGGTAGCAGGTAAGTTTTTACACCTTTTTAAGATTAATTCCAAAAAATGTGTCAAAACATGTAGAGATGATGTGTCCCCTGAGGTCAATGTGAATATCAGCAAAGATTAGACCTATAGATCCAGAAATTTAGCACTTAACATGTTAAGGGGAGAACCAGAGGAACTAATCCAGGATCCACAGTTGTACTAGGAACTGAGAATGATGATGGCCAATCAAGGTTTAGTAGGTTTTATGTTTGCTTCAGTGCTTTGAAAATGGGGTTTAAGTCAGCTTGTAGGCAATTTGTGGGAGTTGATCGTTGTCATTTGAAAGGGCCTTACGGGAGAATATTACAAATTGTTGTGGATTGTTGATGATAACAACAATAATTTCCCCATGACATTTGTTGTACGTAAGGAATGCAATGAAACTTGGCAATGATTTCTTTTGAACCTGAAAATATTGTGAATTCATTTTCTCTTCTATTTGTCTGTTTCCCAACAGTAATTTACTACAATAGAAAATTGAGTTGTTTTAACTTGATAATAAGAGAAAATAGTGTCTGATGAAATTTGTATATGCGATTTTGAAAACTTGACTGGAGAACGATAGTGAGTCCCGGCCCATAAGGAGATGTCTCAATGCAAGTGGATGGTATGATTCAATAATTTCCCGAAGGGTGATAATGTTGCCAAGCTATTCAGACATTTCATCATCATTCTGTGTAACCAAATCAGTATGAATCCAGTATTTAACTTTGATCTCCGAATAAGCACCACAACTTTGAGCAATCACATTTTCACAATAAGGAAAGATCAAGTTCATCCCACCACCATAGATATCAAATATTTAGGTTTGAGCACTCAGAGCAATAGATTATATGTGTCATCCTGGTCTTCCTTGACCCAGGGGCTCTTCCATTGTGGCTCACCAAGCTCCCACAAAGCAAAATCAGTAGCAATGCGCTTATTATTATCAATATCAACTGGTCCTCCAGCGGTATTACCTTTCAAATTCCGATAATTTGAAAATTTACCAACATAGGTGAAAACATATCCATCTACCGGATAAGCATAACCATTGCTGATAATCTTAGCTATCATGTCCTTTATTGGCTTCATATCAGTAGCCTTTGGTAGATCGATAGCTCCTCGACAATCAAGATGTAACATGTGAGAATGGAACTCTTCAGAAAGGTGCAAACTCAATTTTTGTGGGTCTTCTTAGCCACGTTTTCTCTATGTACAATCTTGTAATCAACGTCCGTGAAATAACGCTCATAATCTACCACATATCCCAAATGTATCAGATATCTGAAGAGAACGTCGTATGCAATGTAGCCACGTGCGTAGTTAAGGTTGTACGTGTTGGATTTTGGTTATATCCAAAACCTAATAATGAATGAGAAAATTGGAAAATTAAAATTAAAGACATAATATAAAAATTTACGTTGGTTAATATGTATTGATCAACACAATTAACGAAAGGGTACGAATTAGTGAAGCATCCTTTCGGTTAATTAGATGGAAATGTGATTTCATTAAGCAATGCAATATATGCATCCCTTCAGTTAGTGTCATTAATTAAGGTATATTATACATCTAACTGACATATATACCTTTTCATGATTTCGAGTTAATGAAATTGCGAAGACAACTTTACATGGATTGGCGCATCGGTTCGGCATTTGAGATTTGATAGTGCATCTTTCCGGAATGTTGTTGTTAACGCATCGCTTCGGCAATTAATTAAAAATGCATCATCTCTCCAAATGTTTAGCAACATAAATGAAAGAGTGCGAAAATTATTTAGCTAATTTCGAAATTGTGTCTCCTTAATTTTATAAGTTATCAATGAATGGGTAATACCCCTTTGAAGAGGTACATCATAGTCTATAAATAGACCACCACACTTTGCATTTTCATTCATTTAAATCATATTTCATAAATACATACAAGTACTCACAATTACATACAAGAGTATATTCTAGCATTTAAGGTTAAGAGAGTTCAAAACACTTAGAGTTTGTGGGTCTCGTAATTTGTAATGCTACTATTATGAGACATGGTCGTTGTATCTTGGGAGACGACTACCTCTAATCTGTAAGCACCTGAGCAGGACAATTTATCTTAAGGAAAGAGTGTCGAACTCTTGCCTCGACCGTTGCAATTATCATTGTGAAATTACGCCCTTGTTGCTCAAAATATCCAATAGTACGGTGTCATCCACATACGTTCATCTTCACTTTGCCTTCAGAAAGAGACTTAAAAACCTTCTTTTTGTTCGTCTGCAGTTGAAGAGTTTAAATTTCTGCCTCTTTTTATCCTTCTCTTTAGGGTCAAATTTTACGTCAGTGCGAGCTTCACCCTGCAGAACACAATTAGTGGATTTACCAAGAAAATGTAAATAACAAATGCAGTAAAACTTGGCAATTCATTTTCTCTTCTATTCGTCTGTTCCCCTGTTCTCTAGCGAATACTTCTTTTCATCTCTTCTCTTTTGTTTTTTTGTTCGCTGGCGAACTCTTCTGTTCAACAATTCTCTTCTTACTATTGACTTGGACTTTGATTCATCCTCGTGTTAAGTTGAACCTTGGGTTAGATAGGTAGGTCACCAACAACAGATAACGATGGAGCTTGAGTTTGTCTTCGTATCAGATAAACGAAAAGATTACAGAATCCATTTATGAAGGTGTTCTCTAACTGTGAACACGGGTTTTGTGTTAGACACATTGACAACTACTTTCACAATGCAAGTTTCAAGGGATTACATATAGGAATGTTGTCCGAAAAGCTGCTAAGGCTTGTACAATTGGTGATTTCAAGATAAGAATGAGAGATTTGAATTCATATGCAGCTGATTGGTTTAGTGACAACTCACCAAGGGAGTGGACCAAATCCTATATCAGTGAATTTTCAAAATGTGACCTTATGTTGAATAATGTTTGTAAGAGCTTTAATGGAACGCTTGTGTCATGTAGAGACAAGTCTATCATGAGTATGATAGAGTAGATAAGGGAGTATCTCATGAAAATTCTGAACAAACATAGAGAAAAGGCAAGCGAATGGGATGACTACTTGTGTCCAAGCATAAGAAAAGTTATTGAAAGACACTCTAGAAAAGTGAGAGGATGCAGGCCAGTCAAAGCTTCTAGGATTGATTTTCAGGTTCACAACATAAATGGAGGACAATATGCAGTTGATTTGAAAAATCATTATTGTTCATGGAGAAGATGACAACTCACTGGCATTCCATGCAAACATGCCTTTAGTGTTATATACAATGAGAAGATGCAGCTTAGTGACTTTGTTAATTCTTGCCAGTGGCGGAGTTAGAAAAATTGTTTAGGGGGGTCAATCAAAATATAATTTATATCAATTATTATTAATTTACTATATTGACCCCCATCGATAAAATTAATACTAGTGAGGGTCAATATAGTAAATTAATTATTATGAAAACTTTTTTTGAGGGGAATTGCACCCCCTCAAGTACATATGGCTCCACCAGTGATCCTTGCTATTCTATGCAAAATTTCATTCAAGCATATACTAGTGTTATAAAACCAATAAGTAGGGAACATACATGGAGTAAAACACCGATCATACCACCCCAACCACCAAAGTAGTGAAACAACCAGAGAGGTGAAAGAAACTAAGAAGAAGAGGACTTGATGAGCTAAAGGATGCTAGACCATCTAAGAAAATATGTTGAAATTTGTTTAGACATCAAATGAAGCTTGGGGGGCTCAAGAAGACAATCATACACTATTCCATATGTGGTGACTCAGGTCAGAACACTCTACATTTTCCTAAAAAAGAAATATATGTACCTAGACCACCAAGGAAAGCAGACTCAATGTAATTGCTTTATTCCTTTAATTTTGTTTCTTGTGTTTACACTGTTCAACATGTTTTTCTCATTAAAACACACTTTGATGATATTATTGGAAGCTCAGAGTTGGGAAATGAGACCAGTGATATCCACAACAATATTGAAGAGGTTTGTCTTTTACATACAATCATTGATTTAAAAGAATTGTATTATTGATCATTGATACTTGGCCTTAATAACAGGAAAAGGATAATGAGATTTTGTCATCTTCTCTAACACAAATAGTGAAGCCGAGGAAGTAGATGATCAACTAACTGGGTTGACAATGGAAGGGCCATCTTCCTCTCGATTTATCCAACAAGAGCAATACTTGCAGGCACCAACCATGTATGAACAACTCAGATTATATAACCCATAAATGCCACCTACAAGGACTATTGCAGGGGTTCAATTGCATGAATTGCAGGACCAAATGAGAGCTAGATTTTTAACAATTTATCCCTCTACGGCTGAAATTGAGGGTGCCATCCACAATGTCTACTGATTGTTTGCCTTCCCAAGAAAGCATTGTCAATTAGTCACTCACAGTCAAGCAAATCATCAATCTAGCAAGAACTAGAAATATATTTGGCTACTTAGGTTAACTTTTGCTCATTTTAAGTTTCAAGTTCATGTTTAGGCCATTCATTTTTAAACAAATGTGATGTAATGAAACACCATTCTATAACCTACTTTTGGGTAACCAACTTATTAATTGAATGCAAGTCTTAGTTGATTTGCCTAAATTCTGGTGTTACTTTGGGTGATTGGATGTGTTAATATTGGTCGGTTTATGTTGGTTGGCATTAAGTATATGTTGTTGTCTAAAAATATAAGTTTATGTTTAGATCATTTCTTTTTGAAGAAATGTAATGTAGTGAAACACCATTTTTATGGCATTAAGTGTATTTTGTGTCAAATTGAATTGAACATGTGACACTTTTGATAATATAAATTTCCTTCAACTATATAACATATTACATAAATCACTGTTGCAGGTTCTTACATTGAACACAAAATATCCCTGAAGGTTCTTACATATAACACAAACCACCCTTGCCCCCTGTTGGGTTTTGACCAAAATGCAATAAACAAAAAGACATCACTTTTTTTTTTCCAATAATTTTTTTTTAACCAAAATCGGCAAGGAGCCGTAGAGTTTTTACCGAGGCCTCCACCTCAACAATAAACAACCAAAACGAAAGCGGTACAATATTTCATGATCCAGGGATCATCCAGACTAAATAAGCAATGGTGCCCACGGAAATACAATACGTTCAAACAATGGGCACGGCTAAAATTACAGCCAAAAAGCACATTAATATTAATTCTCTACAATATGGTGCTGATTTTATAGTCATATAGGCTCCTCATGCGAAATGGACACTTCAGAATCCTCACTAGCCTCGTATAGAGGCACCCAGTCATCCGGGCAGCGCTGGTCATCGGTGTGACGGCCAACTGGCAGCAAGTATTCGCATATACGCCATTCGCGTCCTTTGGGCTAAGCATGATCGTTGGTTGTTGTCGGACAATATGCACAAAGGATCCATCAATTACATAGTTGCAAACTTGCCTAATAAAGTGGCAATCATTCCACCTATCCGTCTGTGCTAGCTTCAAACTCAATTGCCTGCAAGATAATACCTCCCCAGCCACAATATAATCAAGATTATAGCTACTACTTAAAACTGGATTATTAATGAAGAGATGAACAAAGAAAACATTGCAGCTAAGGATAAACCCACTGTCAACTTTAAAATTAAAGTACCAACTCTTATTGTTAAACCCATTATCATAAGTACGAAATGGATAGGTCCCACTTCGATCTCTATTCATCTCCAGGAGATAGCAGATTATTAACTTATCATAAAAATGTTTCATAACCACAAGAAAAGTTACAACCATTTCTTTTTAAATCTGAAGCTTGGCAAACCCCACTTATCAACTCTTAAAAAACCTTTTACCTCTTTCGGCAACGGAGCATTCGGGAAAGAGCACTCCATTTGTTCTTTTGCACTTTTAACAGCTAGGAAATTTGCAAAGTCGTTGCCTTCTCGGAAAATGTGAGTCATAGTGACATCCATACCTCGAACCTGCATATGAAAACGCTTTATCAACATATTAAGCTCAATATTACCAGATTTACCTCGATGAATGATTGCCAAGATCACTCCGCATCTAGTTCAATCCATAACCATGAGCAGCCTATCTCCACTGCGACATTTATTCCCTGAACCACCGCCATAAGTTCCGCATGCATGTTTGATGTGATGCCTATTCCTCTGCTAAAAGCATAAATAACATCTCCCTCCGCGTTTCTAATCGCCCCACCTATACCTGCCATTCCAGGATTCTCTCTTGTTGCTCCATCCGTATTCAATTTTAAACACCCATGCTGAGGACGAATCCATCTAACCATAGTACTTTTGATTTTTATGTCTCTCTTTAATCTGACTCCAAAGGTTATCGCTGTGTGGATATCCCCTTTCCAACAACGCCGCTTCATTTTGCTCGTGCAGCTCCATCTGAATATGTGTGTGTTAACTTAACGCATAATGTTGTAGATACTGAAAAAGCCCCTGGCATACTTCGCCCTATTTCTTTCAGCCCATATGTACCAAAGGACGACACACGGAAGAGTGATTCGAATGTGATTTTTACGGGTAAATATGGTCGAAGCTAACCAGCACTGCATCAGGCCATTGACCGATCCTACCTCCTCCAAATCGATGCTAAAAGGATCAGCATAATGTCTCCAAAGCTCTTTGGCTTTGTTGCTAGTCACAAATAAGTGCTCTCGAGTTTCCAATTGTGAACAACATTGACACTTTGAAGGGAAAGTGATTCTTTTTCGGATTATATGTTCATCGACCGGAATCCAATCATGGAATAACCGCCAAAGGAAAATCATTAATGTAGGTGTCAAATTCGTCTTCCAGATCCTCTTTAGAAAATTAGAGAAGTCTCTTTTTTCCTATTTTTTTGCCAGCAAGATTTGAATGAGAAAAAACCATCTGCATTAGCTAACCATATTGGGGTATCTATACTATCATTATCAATAGGGATATTGATAATCTGCAAGGCTGCTTTGTTTCCCACAACTGCTGAAAGTTTACCTTCGTCCCATCTCTCATTTGTCCAGAAATCCAAAATTTGAACGCTACGGTCTCTCGAGATTCCGTCCAACGGACTCCATAAGTTCATCGCCCATTTGTCGTACCAGAAGAAAATTTCACCCCAGCATATAGACCAACAAATATCCTCTTCCATTTTCTCCCTGATACCACACATTCGCCTCCAAATAGGTGAATGATATTTTGTCACGCTAGCTAGCTTCGGGTGGTTCCCACTACAGTATCTGTTTCTCATATACACCGTCCAAAGAGAGTTGCTCGTTCTAAATCGCCACCACAACTTTTGAGAGAAAGAATCAATTAAATCCTCAATGTCTCTGACTCCTAGACCCCCTTCCGAAGTGAGAAAACAGACTCTCTTCCAAGACACCCAATGAATTCTCCGTTTGTCAGTGGTAGAGCCCCAAAAGAATCTATTGAACATCCTTTCAAGTTAGAGAATGGCTGATTTTGGAGGGTTTATGATTTGAAAAGTGTGCATCGGGATGGAGAAAAGAATAGATTTAATGAGTTGTAATCGTCCCCTGTGTGAAAGCCGTGTTGTTTCCCAACCCTGTAACCTGCTCCGAAGTTTAGTCATGATATCTTCAAAAAGAATATTTCTGGCCCTGCCTCGACATAAAGGCGCCCTGAGGTATTTGATGGGCAGAGATTCTCTTCTAAATCCCAATATATTCCGAACCGTCGCCGCTGCCTCATTTGAGTTGTTACCGACCACGTACGAGCTCTTGTTCGAATTAATTTTTTGCCCCGAAACCATCTCATAATGATCCAAGACGCCTTTAATTAAACTCAAAGATTCAGACTTGCTATTTGTGAAGATGATAGTGTCATACGCGTAAGCTAGGTGCGAGATCATTATAGGCGATGGGGACTTAAACCTGCAAAATTCATTCTCGGCCAAGCATTTATCAAGAGCAATAGATAAGTAATCGGTAGCAATCACAAAGAGAGAAGGAGAAAGAGGGTCACTTTGTCGTAGCCCTATCGTAGATTTAAAACATCCCGTAGATAACTCGTTGGCCATAACTGAGAACCAGCAATTTCCAATACATTCGCGCATTCTATCAATCTAAATTTCTGAGAAACCCTTGCGATGGAGGATCTCAAACAAAAAATTCCAATCCACTCGATCATAAGCTTTCTCCATGTCCACTTTCAACAAAACATTTTTCTTTTTCCCCTTAGAATCTAACGAATGCACCATTTTCTGCACTAGTAATATATTATCACTGATAAGTCTACCCTTCACAAAGCCACTCTGATTTGGCAAGATGCATTTCGGGAGAACCAAAGCAAGCCTGTTGTTCATGATTTTTGTAAGAATCTTATTTTTTACATTGCATAGGCTGATCGGTCTGTAATCTGACCAATGGAAGGGTTCTCTTTTTTTTTTTCGGGATCAAACAAACCGTAGTGGCTGTATAGGATCGATGTAACTTCCCTCCCTAAAAAAATCACTAGTGGCATCCCAAACATCTAGTCCAATGATGTTCCAAAACCTCTGAAAGAATCGAGCCCCAAAATCGTCTGGTCCTGCCACGCAGTTTGGGCTAAAACTGAAAACGGCCTCTCGCACTTTCTCTAGAGACGGCTCGCGGACCAACATTTCGCCGTCTTCCTGATTGATGACCGGTGGGACCATGTTAAGATGTTATTCTAGGTTTGGATAGCTTCCATCTGTGGTTAATATATTCTCAAAGAAATCATTAGCAGACTGTTTGAGAGCCCCTAGTTCAGTGATATTTTCCTGACCAATTCTTATTGACCTTATCTGAGCTTTCGATCTTTTTTTCTTAATCAAAGAATGAAAATATCTTGTGTTTCTTTCTCCATCTTCAATCCATCTACAAGCAGCTTTTTGGCGCCAGAAATCCTTCTCCATGGCGGCAACCCTGTTGCGCAGAGCAATTTGTTTGTTAAGATTCATCAAGCTTTCCTCTGTTGGGTTATTGTCATACCTACTCTCTATTTTTTCCACTTCCTTATCCGTTTCCTTTACCCGGTCAAAGATGTTCCCAAACTCGTTCTTGTTCCACGCTTTCAGTGTTTGCTTCAACCTACTAAGTTTAATGTGCGGGCACCACATTCCTTTACCAAGACACGGTTCTCCCCAACTTTCAGACACTACCTTTTCGATTCTAGGGTGTCTAAGCCGCATATCCTAAAATCGAAATGAGGGGATCGATTTTTGAACGTTGTCTTCATAGAAGATTAGTGGACTATGATCAGAAGCACCACGGCAAGATGTTTGACATGAACCTTTGGGAATTGTTCAACCCAGAATTCATTAACCAACACTCTATCAAGTCTTTGTAACATGCCTCTCTTTGCCCAAGTGAATTCTGATCCTTCAAAACGCGGCTCTGATAGCCCGCAGTCTTGTATGAAGTCATTAAATTCCCCAATTCCTTGTATGTCCGGACGGTTCCCACCTCTCCTTTCTTCCACATTGGTTATGATGTTAAAATCACCCCCTTATAGCCAAGGCTCAGAGTGCTCATGATTCAGTCGTAACCACTCCCACAATTCTCTCCTACCGGATGTAGCGGATTTAACATAGACCACAGTGATGTAAACCGCCTTATGCAGATCATTTCTCTCCAGTTTAAGGTGTACGAACTGACGATTGTCTTCAATCACAGTCATTAAAGTGTCCTGATCACAAAAACACCAAATATGATTAGAAACATTATGAAAAACTTTATCGAAATTTAAAAATATGTTTAAACTCGTTTAAATCAAAAGTGACCATAGGTTCTAAAACAGCCAAAAAATTAAGTTTATTTTTCTAACAATAACATCTAAGGATACGCTGACGGCCCTCATTGCGTATGCCCCGAATGTTCCATATCAGGGACCGTAAGATCATGATTGAATAGTGTTTGCGCCCTATGTCCGAGTGGTCATCCTTTTAGGGGCGGTAATAGGTTGTCCATTCTTCTTATTTCTCCATTTATTTATGACCTCGGTGAAACCCTGATAGAAATTATCCGCTGAGTTCGATCTACGAATGATTGCTTTAGCCTTCAGAGTTTCCAAATCATCTTTCCCATCTTCCTCATCTTCGTATTCCGAGTTTGAGACCTCATCCAACAAATCCTGATCAGATTCCTTCTCTTATGTCGTTCCAATGGGAAGGACCACCTCTAAAGAGCTAATACGAATATGGTCCTCTTCGACATCCTCCCGGTATTCGACGCTGTTTCCCTCTATATTTTCTGATTGTTCTTGTGCATCAGTAGCATTAGCTTGCTGCCCATTTTCCCCCATGGGAGGCTCACCATTACCTTTCTCAGCAAATGTTTTCTCAACTCACGTTTTAGTGGTCCCTGGTTTGTGTTGATCATTTTTCCCTTTTTGAAATTCTTGTTGCTTTTGTTTGTTGATCTCTTGCCCCTGCTCAGTTACGCCTTTCTTCTTTGGTTTTGTAACATTGGGTTCTTTTTGCTTTGCTTGAGTAAAACCATCTGAGTTAGTTCGTTTTTCATTAATCACGTCTCGAAGGTCCGCCATAGCCTCTGTAGTTGTATTTTGCTCAGCAACATAGCATTCACTTCCCTTGTGTCCCAATCTCGAGCACTTCTTACAGTAAACCGGGAGATGTTCGTAGATAATCTCCTGCATTTGGACTCCACCATCATAGCCTAATGATATCTGATGTTTTAAAGGCTTTAGAAGATCCAATTCAATGCAAACCCTTGCAAATTCTGGCCTGTTTGCATCTCATGTTCCTTCATCAAAGCATAGAGGGTCCCCAATAACACTAGCCAAATCAAAGATTGCCTCCTCATCAAAAAATTGTGTTCGAAGTCTCGGGAAACGAATCCATACTGGGACGATCGGAGATTCTATCTGCGGGTTGAAAGTAGGTGACCACTTAAAAATCCTCATAGAAAATCCATCAAAGAGGATTATTTTCCTCAGCCACAATTTAGTAAAATCTTTATCACAATTTAAACGTATCAGAACATGCTTTGTGTTGAGAAGGCCTAATTTAAATTCACCTTTAAGTTCAAGCTCCAAGAAACATTCATGCAGACGTGCCATTGTGGGATATCCATAAGAAAACTTACCGACCAAGGCAAGTCTATACGGTTGTGATAACTTATCAATTTCGGCGTTGGTGAATTGGATGTGTGTGAGCCCGTTCCTCTCCGAAACTGTACCGTATCTGCACGAGTTTTTTGGTCGATTAAAAATGTGAACCCTGCCTCGTTGCGCGTTAGAGTTAGCACTCCGACTGTTGCTTGATGTTGCAGCGATAGTTCTTTTCCCTGCTGATAAGGCTGCTGTGTAGGATTTGGCTTGTTTCTTTTCGTTAGGTGTATCGGCAGGGGGCATTTGGGTAGGGTTGTGCTGATTTCCCATTGGGGGATCAGGTGCCGCCATAGGCGGCGGCTCCTCCATCGTAACCCTAGTGTCGTCAAAGAAGGGGGGAGGGAGAGAGGAGTTGTTGCACGAGAATTAACAAAAAGACATCACCTAAACCCACTACAGACCAACATCATCAGCTCAACCCATCAATCAAGCAAGTTTTTTGAAACCTTCAATTACAGCTCCACCGTTGCCATTCAGAGCAAGAACCAACAAAAATCAAATAACACAACCAACTAAAGCATACATCTTCTTTCTCTTACGGCTCAATCTCATAATTTCCGCTTCTCTTCTCAAATATGCTACTTGCCTCTCTAGATTATTGATGTTTCTGATCCTCTTGAATTTATAAACAAGGTTGACCCAGACAAAGTACCGACACTTCTGCTTTGGGCATGTCACAAACCGCCTTCCAGGATTTTCTGTTGTCCACGATGCGTGGCAAATGACAAAATCTCCACAATCCCACATAGCTTCATCAAGCTGCTCAGCGATGGAGTAGGAAAGAATGTGTTGTTAAAAAATAGGAAAAACTACACTCAACTACCCATAGGTTTAGCTTAATTACAATTCAGTCCTTATTCTTTGCATATTTACAATGTAATTGCTAAACTTTGCATTCAGTTTGAGATTTCTGACCTCCGTTAGGTTCCCCGTTAGGTTGGTCTGTTATCCTTCTCAATTTTGCCTCTAAATTTATTACAAATATATCCTAAAGTTTCTTTTTAATAACAAAACAATCCTTATGCCACATGTGAAATTATATTTAACTAACATGACTTTTTTTTTATGTCGCCCTGCTTGTTTTGTCACGCATGACATTAAAATGTTTTTGGCAATCACATGGAGTCATGTGCGGTTTTTCGTTGCAAAATTAAATTTTTGGTTGAAATTTGATTGAATTTGTGAAATTTTTGGAGTTACTATATCTAAAATCGAAAATATCAAAATAAATTCCAAAAATACAAATCGAGATATGTTATTATTTCAAGTT